>BQNB010002670.1:92875-122303 GCA_026074375.1 Tanacetum coccineum
ACTTTCCTCTACTAAAACCTGGAATATGATGAAGAATAAGGTTTATTCTTCAACAATTCCCTAGAACAACTTACTAACTACTCCCTCCGTCCTAAAATTATTGTCCCCCGACAAAAAACACACAGTTTAAGAAAAATGCATTTATTACTGCTTTCTCTTTCTTACTTTTTGACAGAATGACAGTTTTACCCTTAGGTAATTAATTAAAGTCTTTTATAAAGTTTGTAATAATAATTTAAACAAGGGTAATATAGTAAACTTGATCAAACTTCTCTATCTATTTTTAATAGTGAACAATTAAATTGAAACATCCTAAAATGAAAACGTGAACAATAAAAATGAGACGGAGGGAGTACATATTTATATGAACTTTAGAGTAGACTATATATATCATCTCTTCCATTTCACACGGTTTTAATAACTTCCATATGGTTGCTCTCTCAGTTATGGTCATTATCCCCACTACAATCTTCTTGACTCATATGGCGAAACTATCAAATAAATCAATAATTAAAACTAATGCTTGTTTTCACCGATTAAAATCATGATATTGGTTTTCTAGTTCGAAGACAAATGATTAAATTATTAAATATGCTTTATTTGGTGTCTGTGATTTGTATCACTTGGAGTATATTACTACCTTAAATGATGTGACTTATTCCAGTTTGATCACAAAATGTTTAATTTAATCACATTATATCATTGGGTGTGTCACTTTCGTAAAAACATCAATTGTGGTTTCGTGAATTTCCGTTTCATGTTTGGGTTTTCGATTTTATTCCTCTTTTTTCTCAAGTGTGTTAATTAATAATTACAATTACGAGCTTTGAATCGGCTAGGAGATTGGAGATCGTGAGTGCAACACTCGTTTCCGAGTATGCAATTTGTTCGTTAGTTTCCATTTTTTTTAATTGAGAGAGTATATACAATGGTGATAACGGTGGAGATGCAGATAGTAGTATTAATCAATATTTGATTAATAGGTAGAACAGAAGATGGAAATGAAGACAGGGAAGACGTCAAACAAGAAAAAAAATATACGTTCATTGTTGTGAGGATATAAAAGTCAGATCATATATTTTTGCTGTGTGTGAAGTAAACTCTTCCGTGTATACGTCACTTCCCATATTTAAAATTATCAAAAACTTAAACATATTTAATGAGCTTAATTGATGGGGTACAAACCACATGACCGAAATAGGGGTAGGTTATTAAACCCTAAAATGGCGATTATAGGCGATCTCCTCTTGAAATCCTAAAATCATTCCGATCTACTACCTTTCATCTGTCATAATCTTGCTAAGACACTGTTATTCGAGTTGTTTCACCTTGTGATCGATCTCATAACGAAGTTTCTTACAAGATGATTGCTTTGGAACCATAGGGCTCGGTTTGATTTTTTAAGGTTTTCTTTTCATCGTCTTGGATCGGTTTTTCTTTTTTTCTGTTTTTTATTATGGGGGTTACTGTTCGCCCTTCTTTTAATTCGAAGGAGGATCAAACGCAAATGATCTCCAAATGTATTCATTACGAATTTCCCTGAGCACTTCACTGCTCGTGATTTATGGAATGTGTGTATGGCATACGATAATGTAATTAATGTTTTTATCCCATTCAAGAGATCAAAGACAGATAAAAAATTCGCATTTGTTCGTTTTATTAGGGTGGATAAGCTGGAACGTTTGATTGAAAACCGATGTACCATTTGGATTGGGCGATTACGTTTACATGCTAATGCTGTGAGATTTCAAAAGGAACCTAAAATAAACGTTTCTCAGCCTAAAACTAATGAATTACAACCTAATAGGACTTATGTGGGTTTTGTTAAGAATATGGGAGCTGATAGTAAAACCTTTGCTTCTGTTTTGAACGCTGGAAGAGGAAACCCTAGCAAAGCTGTAGATTCATCTCCAACCATTGTACTTGATGATGAGTGTCTTGTGGAGCGTGATTTCTCTTGTTCTCTAATTGGAAAAATTAAAGACTTAAACACCCTACCAAACCTCTACTTAATCCTTTCCAATGAAGGTTTTGATGATGCTAAACTTACACACTTAGGCGGTTTGTGGGTCCTTTTAGATATGGATTCAATAGCAACCAAGGAGAAGGTTGTCATGCATGTTGGTGTTGGTTCATGGTTCAATGAGTTACATCAGGCTAGTAATTCGTTTGTAAGTGATGAACGAATCATTTGGATCTCCCTGAGGCGAATTGACTGATGTTGAAGATTATGAAGGTATGACATTGTTATACAAAAGGTTGTGTGTGAAAGTTAGATCCAGTGTGACTATAAATGATATGATTAAAGTCATTGTGAAAGGCAAAATTTATTAGATTCATGTCAAGGAACAGGAAACATGGTCTCCTAAATTCATTAAATTAAAGGATGAGGATTCTCAATCTGGGTACGAATCAGATGGTGAGGAGGAGGAGAATGGCAATGGAAACTTAGTGAATGATTCTCAGTCTAAAAATGAAAATGACCTTGATGAAAATGAGCTTGACCATGTCTCTGAATCTAGTTGTATGCATGTAAACGACCATGAGTACAATCATGCCTCCAAATTTACTGAGCATCCTATCAATTCTGATGATCCTTTTGAAATTTATAAAATCTTAGATAAGAACAATGATAAGGGTGGATTGGAAAAGAATAAAGACAATGTGGTGTCAGAAAGTACTGATCCTCAATTTCCCCTATGTTTCACACCTGATGTTGGTCAAGTAAATGTTGACGAAGCCAAGTCAGGTCGTGCTTCCCAGCCTAAAGAAGATTTGATTGGAACAAATGAAGACGTTGCTTCTGTTACCAGCGGGATAAAGGGTTTTAAGACTCTTAAATCAGGAGGTTCGCTTTTGGATGTGATATATGAATTGATTAAAGTAGGGCATGTTATGGGCTACAACATGGATGGATGTATGAAGAATATAGAAACTATTATTGTTTCTCAAGGAGATCGTCAGGTTTTAGATGAATTTCTTGTCTTTAAATATACAAGGTCTTGGCCATAAGGCTAAGAAAGGGTGGATTCAAGAGTTGAATACAAAACATCGTGTTAGTTTTGTAGCTTTACACGAAACAAAGATGAAGAGAATTGATCTTTTTTCTATCAAGGCGCTTTGAGGAAAATTTTCTTTTGATTATGTTTTTAGCCCCTCTATGGGCTATTCTAGAGGAATTCTATGTGTATAGGACCCGAGTTTATTTCTTAAAGAAAACTTTACGATCTCTGATTAGTTTGTGGCTATAAAGGGTACTTGGATTCCATCATCTACTAAGATTCTTATTATTTCTGTTTATGCCCCGCAAGAGTTAACTGAAAAAAGAATTTTATGGGATTATCTTCGTCATATGATTGATACTTGGGATGGTGAGTGTGTCCTTCTAAGAGATTTTAATGAGGTTTGTTCGATTCATGAAAGACACGACACTATGTTTAACCTTCTTGGTGCTAATTCTTTCAATAATTTCATTACAATGACGGGTTTGGTTGATCTCCCTCTAGAAGGATATTCGTATACTTGGTCTAATAAGTTCGCATCCAATATGAGTAAATTAGATAAGTTTCTTATTTCGGAAGGATTATTGACGCTTTTTCCTTCCTTATCGGCTTTATGTCTTGATAGACATTTATCTGATCATTGTCCTATTCTTATACGTGAATTGAATGTAACTTATGGCCCTATTCCGTTCCATTTTTTCATTCTTGGTTTAACAAGAATGGGTTTGATAAAATGGTGGAAGATTCGTGAAAGTCTTCAATTTTTATAGAGCAGAACAGCATCCCTATTTTAAAGAAGAAACTTCAGGCGCTCAAGACCTCAATCAAACAATGGATTAAAGATGACAATATTTGTTCGAATTCGACTAAGCTGTCTATTCAGAATCATCTTTATGCAATAGATAAGTCGATTGATCAAGGTAGGTGTAACGAATTTCTTGTTAGTGAAAGATCAAATCTGTTAAAGGAGCTTCACGACCTCAACTCGAATGCTTCGTTAGACATGATCTAAAAATCAAAAATTCGTTAGGCAATAGAAGGAGATGAAAACTCTAAATACTTTCATGGTATTATTAATAAGAAACGCTCCCAATTGGCTATTCGTGGGGTTTTAGTCGAAGGAGATTGGATTGTTGAACCTTCTCACGTAAAAAAGGAATTCTTGAACCATTTTTCTAATAGATTCCCTGATCCTAATTCTCCTAGACTATTCATCGATTTTTAGTTTCCTAATACCTTGTGTTTGGACCAGCTTTCTGATATTGAAAGAGATGTTACCTATGATGAAATCAAGAAAGCGGTTTGGGATTGTGGAACTAATAAATCTCCCGGTCCCGATGGTTTCACCTTTGAATTCTTTCGAAGGTATTGGAAAATTATTGATGACGATGTGGTGGCTGCCGTTTTGCAATTCTTCTCTTCATGTACTTTTCCGCCATGGTGTAATTCTTCGTTTATTGCTTTAATTCCTAAGACGCAAGAAGCTAAGGTGGTTAAATATTTTTGGCCTATTAGCCTAATAGGCAGTGTGTACAAAATTATTGCTAAAATTTTAGCTAACCGCTTGAGTCTTGTTATTTCGAGCCTTATAAGTGATGTTCAATCGACTTTTGTCTCTAATCGTCAAATCCTTGATGGCCTTTTTTTCTCAATGAACTTCTTTCGTGGTGCAAACATAAAAAATCTAAAGCAATGATCTTTAAGGTTGACTTCGAAAAGGCTTTTGATTCGGTAAGATGGGATTATTTAGACGATGTGCTAAATAAGTTTGGTTTTGAAGTTAAATGGCGTAGGTGGATCTAAGGTTTCCTAAATTCCGCAATGGGGTCTATTCTTGTCAACGATAGCCCGACCTCAGAATTTAAATTCTTCAAAGGTTTAAAGTGGGGGGATCCTTTATCTCCTTTTCTTTTTATCCTGATTATTGAAAGCTTACATCTCTCTTTTAAAAATGTGGTGAATGCTGGTCTCTACAATGGTATTACTATCGACGATTCTTTGATCTTGTCTCATTTGTTCTATGCTGACGATATGGTTTTTGTTAATAAATGGGATAAGATGAACGTTACTACTATAGTTAACGTGCTTAAGTGTTTTTCTTAGCTTCGGGTCTCACGATCAACCTTCAAAAAAGTAAGCTCATAGGCATTGGCATTCCTCATGAAGATGTTCTTTTAGCAACTGATTTTATTGGTTGCTCTATTTTCACCGCCCCTTTAATTTTCATGGCGTTAAAGTGGGTGATATTATGTCAAGACGTAGCTCTTAGGAGGAGACCATCGGTAAGCTTTCCTATAGACTCTTCAAATGGAAGCTTAAAGCTCTCTCTATTGGTGGTCATCTCACCTTAATTAAATCTGTTTTAAGCTCTTTACCGCTATATCATATGTCCATCTTCAAATGTTTATGGGCGTTCTTAAGCTTTTGGAATCAATTCGTAGAAATTTCTTCAATGGTGTGGCTAATTCAGATAAGAATTTAACGTTGATTGGCTGGAAGAATATTTTGGCTTCCAAGAAAAATGGAGGGCTTGGTGTCTCAAGTTTTTATGCTCTTAACCGTGCTCTGATTTTCAAATGGATATGGCGTTTCATCCCACATGATACCTCCTTATGGGCTCGATTCATAAAGGCCATTTATGGTACAAAAGGTGCTCTTGATATTTCCATTAGTTTACCTTCTCGTTGCTCTCCATGGCTTAATATTCTTCGTAAATTCAGAAGACTCTCACAAAAAGGTACTGATCTTTTCTCTTTTGTGAAAAAAAGTGGGTAATGGTGAAGGTACTTCTTTTTGGGAAGATCATTGGCTTTCTAATTTGCCTTTGAAACACTTAAACCCAAGAGCGTTTAGGTTGGAGTTGGAGAAGCATGTTACTGTTGCTTCTAAGTTGAGGGATATGTCCTTAATTTCCTCTTTTAGAAGAGCTTCCCGAGGTGGAACTGAAGAGGATCAATTTCGTCTTCTTCGTGCTAGTGTAGCTCATATTCTTCTTCCTCAGATCAATGATAGTTGGGTTTGGAATTTAGAGTCGTCATGTGACTTTTCGGTGAAATCGGCTCGCTCTTTTATAGATGACTCATTGTTTCCTAAGGCGGACACTCCTACTAGATGGGTTAAAGTGGTTCCCATTAAAATTAATATTTTTGGTTGGCGTGTTTGCTTAGACAAGTTGCCGACAAGCTTAAACCTTTCTTTGCGAGGTATTGACGTTCCCTCTATCCTTTGACCTCTTTGTAGCATCGCGGTGGAATCTTCTTTGCATCTCCTCTTTTCTTGTCATTTGGCTCGATTATTGATGCTTAAGGTGGCTCGTTGGTGGGAGTTAGAGATTCACAGCTTTAATTCGTATGGTGATTGGCTTATTTGGTTCAATAACGTCCGTCTTCCTTCAAAGCTAAAGAAATTTTTAGAAGGCTCTTGTTATGTCATGTGGTGGGCTATTTGGAATTTTCGTAATCAAGTCGTGTTTGGAGCTAATCATCCGCGTTTGAATCTTCTCTTTGATGACATTGTCCGTTTGTCGTATACTTGGTGTGGTGATAGATGTAAATTTAAAATTGATTGGAACTCTTGGTTGAAATGTCCTAGTTCCTTTCCTTTGTAATCTCTTCTAGCTCCTTGCTACTTTTTTAATAAAATCACCGTTAAAAAAAAAACAAACCACATGACCGAAACATGCTTCTAAATATGTGTTAAGTCACATTTAGTTTTTTACTGATTTTTAGTAACCAACTAAATTTATTACCAATCTAGGTATTGAAACCAACTAATTTATGCCGATATATGTAATATGATTGGTTAGGCGTCGGTTCAAACTGAAAAATGACCGACACTTTATTTATTTATTTATTTATTTAGTTGGATATACCACCTTATGTTTAGACTTTAATTAACTGATGGCATGTATCCTATCTATCCATTATAAAATCAAAAACCCTAATCTTTACAAACATATCTTCCAACACTAAACAATAATTATTGAATACAAACAATCTTTAAAAAAATTACAAATCTATATTAATCCTCATTATCCTAACAACAAATTATACCAATTACAGCCGGTTCATGGGTATCCACCAATCTTTACAAAATCAACCCATCACAATCTTGATCACCACTGTCACCGCCGTGTTCTTCGTCCACAGCTCCAACGACTCTGCCACCACTTTCTTATGCTTCCAAAAACAAACCTCATAAATAAAAAAACTCATTCAGTTTCCACATATTGACTATGATCAGATCAGTGGATTGTGATTTCGGTTTCGACTTATCCGTACACTAATCCTTTTAAAGTTTATAATTCCAAACCTTTGATTCGAAGAAGGAAAGAGTTGGTAGAAACGCATGGATAGCCGCGACAGCCACAATAGACACCGGTGGTGGCGATGGGGGTGGCGAAGGGTTTCAAGATTCTATTTGGGTATTGATTTTAAGTTATATTGGTTTTAAGGAATGGTCTTATGAAATGGTTTCTAAAATTTAGGTAAGAAGATGATAGAATTATGAAAAACTTGATGTTCTAGATAAACAATGTCAATGGGTTACATAAGGATCTGATTTTTATTGATGGATCTTGTAAATATGTTGATTTTTTTATTAGATTATTGTTGGATTTACAAAGGATGATGATAAAAGGCTCCTCAAAATTAAAGGGTGACAAGTAGTATGACTTGACTTGATCTTGGTTATTTTTAGTTTTTTTTGGATGAAGACAAATATAAAGTAAGAACTAAGAAGACAAATTTAAGAAACTTATTGTTCAGGTGGAAATTTAAAAATAATTATTTGTCTACTTGAAAAATCAGCAGGTCATATTACCTATATCGACACAAATTAGCCGGTTTCAATACCTAGATTGGTAATAAAATAAGTTGGTTGCCTAAATCGGTAGAAAATTGAAAGTTCGTTGGTAATATATAGCATGGTTGTTAAGATCCCGATCCTGATATTAGGATCTTACGATTTTACGATACTGTAAAGCAAAAACGATCCAGATCCTACATAGGATCTTTGCATGCTTAGGATCTTATAGGATTCCGATCTTGACTATAGGATCTTAAAATCTACTCCGGTCCGATCTTACATTTTTCTCGAACCACAAACTAAAAAACTACAAATTTATGGTTTGTGTTTCATAGAATTTTAAAAACAACATGTTAATCTTCTTAAACATGTCATAATGATAATTTAGGACAATATTTCTATAAAGCATTCATATAACTTTGAAACATTCATATAATTTTGTGTTTATGATATATAATAATTTGTAGATTTATATAATATTACAAAGACTATTAAGACAATGACATTATAATAGGATCTTACGATCCCGATCCGACTTTACGATCACGATCTTAAAAAGACTAAAACGATCATGGATAGGATCCCGATCTTGAAAACCTTGATATATAGACTTAACCCTTATCAAATAGAAGGGAAGTTTGCTCAAGTAACTATATTACTCTTGTTTAGAATTGTTATTACAAACTTTAAAGAAGATTTTAATTATTTAGCTAGGGGTAAAACTGTTATTCTATTAAAAAGTAATAAAAAGTAATAAATGCATTTTTTAAAATACTGTGTTTGTTGTCGGAAGATAAGAATTTTAGGACGGATAGAGTATTAACATTTCTCATAAAATATAGATGGTAGGTAAATGCAAAGTTGGTACCATAAAAAAATAGGTACGTATAATAAGTATCCTTTGCTACACTGTTTGGATTTGCTTATGTTACATACATGAAAAAAGCTAATATGTCACTACAAGAAAAAGGACTTTTAGTGACACTTTTTTTAATGACACATCTATGAAGTGTAAGCAAAAGTCCACATATCCTTACACTTTTAAAAAAAGTATGAGCATAGTTTAAGTTTTATCCGCACAATATGAAAAGTGTAAGCAAAAGTGTAACTTTTGCTTACATATTATAAAAAATGTAAGGAAATATGAAGTTTTACCTACACTTTTTATAAAGTGTTAGTAAAAGTCTAATGTTTTACTTAAAAAATTGAGGGCAAAATACTAATTTTACATACTCTTTTTAAAAAGTGTAAGTAGAAGTTTAGTTTTACCTACACTTTTTAATAATTGTCAGCAAATGTATTGTTTTACATACACTTTTTAATAGTGAGCAAATGTACACTTTTACCTACACTTTTTAATAAGTGTGGGCAAATGTACAGTTTTACTAAGAGGTAAGCAAAAGCGATTGAAAACCAACCGGTCCAACCGAATCTGAACAAAAAACCAAGTCGAGCCAGTCAAACCCAAACCAAATAGAAAACACACCTAAAGCATCTAAACCAAACCGGTTCGGTTCGGTTTTGAGTTGATTCGGTTCACTTTGATTCAATTCTCGGTTCATGTTTCCTTAAAATCAGTTTTCGATTCGGCTTTATTTTAACCCGATGATCGGCTCTAGTTTTACTGCACTTAAAAAAAATATAAATATAAATATAAATATAAATAAATATATATAATTTCCCTCTAATCCCTTTAATATATATATGGTTTTACTACACTTTAAAAAAAATATATATATATATATATATCATAACTCTCTCTAATTAAAAAACATCGCACCCCCCAAATGTTTAAACTCATTGACAATGGCCTTTTTCAAGGGTCAAAGTATCAAATATTATAGTATAGTATTACCGGAAGTATCGGTCTCTCACTTCGTTATCCACAAAGTTTAGAACCGGACCCGGGTCGTTTTCTTCCCGACGAGGTGTGAAATTGACGGTTACATTAATGGTTTGACAATTGGATGCTTGATAATCAAAGATTTAATTAGTATTCTAAAACTACGGGGAAACAAGCAAAGGAAACAGGAAAACTAAAAAAACTACGGGAAAAACATAAATAGGCAAAGGAAATTAAACTTAAAACTACGGGAAAGCATACAAAGGCATTAAAATAACTTAAAATTCTACGGGAAACATAATTAAAGGCTTAAAAGGAAAACCTAAGTCTACGAGAACATGCAATCAAAGGCAATTGAAGATAAAACGCAAAAACGAAAACGAACATTTTAAAACGAACGCGACTAAAAACCTAATTTAATAAATTATAATCCTAAAGTGAATTTTTTACTTTAAATAAGCTAATAGTGACTAAAAAGGAAGTTTAAAAGAAACTAGACTGAAAACGGAGGTGATTTGAATTAAAAACGCGAGAAAACGGGAACGGGATCGAATCCCGTTCTTTAAAAATTAAATTTTTACAAAAACGACCCTACGAAAGAACTTTTATTTTTCCTAGATAAATTAAGTAAAAAGTAAATTTTAGAAAAAAGAATTACTATTTTTGGCTTTTAAGATTTAAAGTTATGATTTTTCTAAGATTTAAACTAATTTAAAAAAAATATTAAAAATATTAAAAATATAATCCTAAAAATTTTATAAAAATTAAACTAGATAAAGAAAAAGTGCAGAAATTTTATAAAAATAAAAGCCCCAAATTTTACTTTTTTTATTAAACCTTAATTAAACTAATTAAAACTAAACGCTAATTACTAATTTAAACTAATTAAAAACTAACTAAGGACTAACTATGCAAATATTAAAAGGACTAACAGGAAAGCTAACTAAATAACGGAGGGACTAACCTAGAAACTTGAAAATTACAAAAACAGCCCCTGAAACTAACCCCGTTTTCACCAATAGTCCTTATACGTCCAAAAATAAGATGAAGATTTAAAAAGTGCTTTTCATGAAAAACTTAAAAAAGATAAGTTGAAGAATAAGTTGGGGAGAGCAACTTTAATAAAAGTTACTAGGGCTGAAACCCAAAGATAAGTTCAAAAAGAGCTTATGTATAAGCTTAAAACAAAAAATGGCTTTTTGCCTTGATTTTACTAATAAGCTTGTAAAAAGCTCAATTTAAGCTTAAAGTTAAAAAGGAAAAATGTTCTGAATAGCTTATAATGAGCTTGAACTTATTATGAAAAGAGATAAGTGCTAGGAATACTAGAAAATAACTAAATTTGAAGATAAAAGTGCTGAACTTAGGGAATGATTTAAAAAGCACAAAATTATGATAAGCCAAAAAGCTCAATTAACTGTCTTATAAACTCAACTTTTGAAAACTAATTCTACTACTTATAAGCTACCTAACCAAACCTTAAAAACCTGATCTATAAGCTAGAAAACATAAATTTAAAAGCTAAAATGCAGCAAGTACTGTTTTTGGCTTTTTGGCTGTTTTAATGACTTTTAAAAGTAATTTTAAGCTAACTAAATAAGCTAAAATGGAAAACAAGTGCTGATTTAAACTAAGCTATATGAAGACTAAACTATAGCTAAATCCTAGCTTCTAACTACTTAATTTGCTAACTTAAATTGAGAGCTAAAAGTGACAGCAGTGGAAGGTTTCCACTGCTGATGCAAATGGCACACAAGCAAAGATAAAGATGCAGGCACCCTTGAGGTTGCAGCTGCATTAAACACACTCTATTAAGTATATATGAACCAAATAAATTCACAAAGCAAACCATGTAAGCTTGAATCAAAACCTAGCAATCAAATAAAACTGAAACAAGTACCCTGGTGTAGAATCAAATAGAATTTGCCTAAAAGTTTTGAAAACTGAAAACTAACTCTTGAAAACTCATTTACTACAGATCTAAAGTGAAAATGAAACTTACTAAAGTAGATTGCTCAAGTTAATTTGACTTTTAGGGGTCAAAACTCCTTATGCCAAACACTACTTATGAAATGACAGATTTAAAAATTAGTATTGGAATTAGAAATCTAGTTGGTAAGACATTATTACCATATAATAAGTAGCTTCTAACAGGCTTAATTGACATGATTAAACAATTGATTAAGCAAAATTATAAGATTTATACTAATGCTACTTCTTTTTTGGTTTTTTTTTTGAGATTTTAGACAGAAATGAGCTATAATAAATCCTATACTAAATTAACTAAATGCAGAAGATTGAACAAGTTTATTAAGCTGGAATTGAAGCAATTAAGCACTAATAAGAAAACATATTAAGCAAATAAGCAAATTTAACTATTAAGCAATTATTGAACTCAGAATTAAAGAACCTTAGAATTTAAATGAAAACTTATCTTTGCTTCAGCTAAACAGAAGCTAATAAGGCTCTTAGAGCTATTATACAAGCTCCCTAGATTATAAATAAGCTAGGGTATAAGTTTATCTTTGACACTTCCATGTTAGGTCAAACTTCCAACAATCTCAAAAGCCATAAGCAAAGGTATGTAACTTAAGTTGGTTTTTAGAATTTAAGTAGGAATTAGGCTGATTTAACTCCATTTTCAGCTTAAAGACTAAAAGAACTAAATGAGAGCTTATTAACTTTAGCTTAACACTTTTAAAGGAAAATGAGAGCTTAAAACAAGAGAACTCTTTATATAATGCAAGTATACTTTATATAAATGATCAAATACATATCTAACTTATACATATACATATATTTCGTGTATGTATGACTAGGAAAGCAAGATAGGACCAAGGAACCATCACAAATATCTTCATACATGCATCTTATATCAACTTGATCTCATGTAATAGCCAAACTATCTAAAGTGAGCTTCCACTTCCTTTCCATATCCTTCCACCTTGCATACTTCCACTAGACATAAAATATCTTCATAATATCTCATAAGTAGTATAAATAAGGGTGCACTTGTGATAGAAAAGCTCATACTTTCCATTTCATTACAAAGAAATCACAAATCTCTTCCTTGTCTCTCTTCTAAACCCACGGCTCAAAACCCCTTTAATACACAATCCATAGCTTGATTTTATTTCACCATATTAGTGTTTACATATCATACTTAAGGTATTCTAAGAAGAATTGAAGGGTTGGTTAAGCTTTGAAAGGGTTTTAACAAGATATTGCAAGATTAGGGTTTTTGGTTGAAATTAGGGTTTTCACCTAATATTTTCAAGCCAAGGTTGTTAATCACAAGGGTGTGATTGTTATTCTCTTCTCTTCTACTCATCCATAAAGGTTTTTTATAAAAGCTTAATATTATATAACTAGATTTTATGTGTTCATATGTTATAATTAGCTAAATCACCATTTAGGGTACTTTTGAATATGTAAAATGAATATTACTTAATGATCATTTGTTTTGTACATTATTTACATGTCATTTATGAGATGATAATATTATGTTTAAAAGGGATGTATTAAGTGTTTTAACATGTTGTTTAGTAATTAACAGTTTAAGTGCAAATTGGGGTTCTCTAAAGTTAAACTTATGAATTACAAGTGAAAATTGGTAAAATAACTTTGTTAATATTGTTAGCTTGGTCTACATGAGCAAATTTGAACTAATGAATTTAATATATGTAAGACATTAGTTATAATTGTTTGAAAAGTTGTTGATAACTAAGTGTTGAATTAAATGGTATTTATAAAAATCATGCTTTAAAACTTGTCTAAATCACAAAACCTCACAACTTTCTGTTTTGGGTTCGATTTTGAAAGCACCATCCATATTATATTTTAGAAGATAGTACATCTCATGAGGATCCAAAATGCGAGAAAACTCGAAAATCTGATTTATAAACGATAGATAGCATTCGCTAATTACGTGTCTTAAGACGCTAACATAAATTATAAAACAATTTTCATAAAATAGTTACTATTCACCCACAGAAACTATCTATATAAACTTCATTTAATATTATAAACTTTAAATACGAGAACGTGTTCGAAAGAAATCGCTAAAACGGAGCTTAGAACGAAAAGATCGACTAAAACCAAAAAACGGGTTTTAAGTTTTTTAAAAGTATATAAAAACGATTATATAGCTGTTATGAACAGTAAAAACACTATTCATCACAGAATCTCAAAAACTTAAAAATATGATTTTATGATCACTCGTCTTAATACAAAAGCTTGGGCGTAAGGAAAGCGAGAAACGGGCTTAAAACGACAAAGTTATGTCATTTTTACTAAAGGCGTAATTATAAACGTTTTTTACTTTATAATTACGATTTCACTTATACAAAAAGTTGGTGATATAGATAATAGATTATATATGTTATTAGTTTATCGTGTGCTATTTTACTAGGGAACTTTTCATAAATGAGGCTTTTCTTAGGTGCGTCATTGACGAGTTGTTGATTTACGATTAAAGTGTTCCTAACTCCTCAGTGCGTCATGTCTATGACCTCTTTAAATTTGATAGCCCGAACGATCAGTACGATATTATTATCTAGGGATTATATACAGTTGTTGTTAGACAACATACTTGTTTACTGATTTCGACCTATATTAACTATGGTTGCTTTCGAGCGTTAGCGTGACGCGTTTTTTCTGGGGGATTTTTTGTTATCAGTTACCTCTCTCAAGGTGAGTTCATAGCCCCATGTTTTACAATTATTAAATTACAAGTTTTTGGGGTTGAGAACATTATGCATGTTTTACATATTGGAGCATTGTGTACATTTTATCAATGACTAAGTAATGATAACCACTATGCCATGAATCTATGAACAGTTATTTGATGAATCGTGAGCGTGAATGATTATAGTAGATCTATTTGGGATTGACCTCCCATTCGGGTGACTAGCTATCACTGGAAACGGAAAAGATATATTCATGTCGGTACTGGTATGTTACGGGTTGAACATCATCACGTGGCTTGTAGGCAATATTTATATATTTGTATTCAATTATGTCAGGCTTCGGTGTTCCATGAGCTTAGGTAACGTCATTACTTTTTGTGATGTCTGCAATTTGTTGCATTATCACTTGAAGTCTTGCGGTCATGCTATACATTTACATAAAAACCTAGAAATTCACAAACTTTATGTTGACTGTTTTGAAATGCAAATGTTTTTCAGGTCATTAAGCACGACGGTGCGAAGGATACATTGGTGGTTATATTATGAAGTCATGCAGTAAAGATTTAGTCGCATGATATTTGTGTATCTGTTATGGGTTGGAAATCTTTTGTAATAATATCAAGTTACAAAAAAAGTTAAAGCTGCGGGCTTCTTTTCGTAACACAATTACTTTATTAATCCAATTGTATCAGGTTTTTAAACGACTTTTTTGGTCGTTCTTATAATTTCTTGTTGTTGTTGATCTGAGAAGTAACACGCCCGGACCCTTTATTCCGCTGCGACCCAATTTGGGGTGTTACAGCTATTACTAAAATAAACTAATGCAGAAGATTGACAAGTTTATTAAGCTGGAATTGAAGCAATTAAAGCACTTATAGATAACATATTTAAGCAAATAAGCCAAATTTAACTAGTAAGCATTATGGAACTAAGAATAAAGAACCCTTAGAATTTAAATGAAAAACTTACTTTGCTTCAGCTAACGAACGATATAAGGGCTCTTAGAGCTATTCTACAAGCTTCCTAGATTATTAAAGTAAGCTAGTGGGTATATTGTTCATCTTGGACCCTTGTCCATCGTTGGTCAAAACTTCCAACAATCTCAAAGCCATAGCTAAGGTATTAACTTAAGTTGGTTTTTAGAATTTTTAAGTAAGGAATTAGGTGATTAACTCAATTTTCTGCTTAAAGACTGAAAGAACTATAATGTGGTGCTATTAACTTTAGCTTAACACTTTTAAAGGAAATGAGAGCTTTTAAAACAACGAGAATTTTGTCAGAATTTAAAAACTGAATTGCATTACTTAAGAGAAGCTTTTTACATACTTTTTTAAAGGAAAATAACTGAAAGTAAAATTACATAATCTAAAAATTAAGCTAAAATCTTAAAAGCTACTATCTATCCTACTCCTCATTTTTTTTATCTTCTGTCTTCACTTCTCTTTTATAAGCAGCTAGTCTTCGTATGCTAGTTGTGTTTGTTTAGTGAGAGGAAAGCTTGGGTCAATCACAGCCCTTGAAGTTTTCTTGTTGCCCAAACAAAATGATCTTACCCGTCCTTTATCTTGGCCAATATAGATGTCAAGGATCGCCAAGCTGGACGATAGCCCATGTGGGGGTGGGGATAGGTGGTGGTGACAGTTTTGGACTGAGGTGGGGGAGTATCAAGGTATGAGAGTGACAGGAGGGAGTTGTTTGATTTTGGCGAGAAAGGGTTGAAAAAGATATACAGTGTATCTGTTTAATTTTGAGAAGCAGGGGTGAGTTTGGTTAAATGTCATGAGTGGCCCCTCAACCTGTTAAGTGTTGTTTCAAATTAAGTCCCATGTGGTAATAGTTTAGGGGTTTGGCAAAGAAGGTCCCTCAACGTGTATTCTATGATTGCAATTTCAGTCCTTGTGGTGGTTAACAGTTTGAATTTAGGCAGAAATGGCCCTCCAACTTCATTTGGGCTTTAGAAAGGGTTTTGGGCTTTTGTAATTTAAATTGTCCTTAAGTCTTCAAGTAATATACTAATGGGTTTACCCGGACCATTAGATGGGTTCGGGTTTGCCCATTAAGTATTCTTCGGTGTCGGCTCCGGTTTTGACTGTTGACTTTGACTGTTTGACTTTTTGGCTTCGATTTGACTTTGGCTTTTCCACGCTTTTCCATCCCGTGCTCGGTTTTGTCCGGTTTAGCTTTGTTTTTGTCCTTTAGTGAATATCCGGTACCTGCACAATACAAACACAAAAACAAGCATATTTATGGCATTTCATGTGCATTTTTGGTCGTTTAGGGTTAATTTATTAGGTAAAAGGTATGTGTAATTAAACACATACCAAAAATCCCCCATACTAAGGTATTGTCTTGTCCTCACGCAATGCTATAAGTAAAGACTTAGAAAACCAAGAATCTCAATCCCCCTCGACTAATAACCTTGAAAAGTAGCTAAGTGTTTGTCAAGGGGAAATAAAGAATCAAATAGCTTTGAAAAACCCCGTTTTTTTACCATTTTTAAATATATACACTTATTCCTACACATATTTTTGTATTTTTCATTTTTTCTGTTTTTTTTGTTTGTACTTTCCATATTAAGCAACTAACTAGAACGTTTGACTTTCGTTATTTTATAACTTTTAGGGATAATAGAACAAGATGCATTTCGATTCGAGAATGCCCCCAAAAGGATAAATTCATCTTCCTCGACTTTTCACTTGCTCCAAACTAATCTTAAAATGAAATCACAGTTCAATATCAGTTAAGATGCTAACACTACTCATATTTGCAACTTGTGAACTTTTCACTCCCGACAATTATTATATCTTAAGTGTATGTGCTATTTTGAATTTCAACTTTGGATCAATGTTTTGCAATACTCCATGTTTCACGTTTCACCCGAGAATAATGAGTTTGAAGGCGAGATCATCCCATGTAGCGACTTTCGTCTCGGCACATCCCAACCTTGCGGTTAAGTGACCAGGCTTTTGACACCCCACAGAGACTAGTATCGGGACTCACGGACCTTAGGTTTCAAAAACTCTCAGGTTTCCTGTATACATAGCTTATAAAATAGAATAGCCAAAGTTCAAAAGCATATTTGAATTTAACAAAAAGAGATCTATTTATTAATTCACACTTAAATATTAAACACTTATGCAATTGTAACCCTCGACTTTTTAGAAGGCTGCAACATCGGTTGTGAGCCGGCAAGATGCAGCAAACTTTTATCAGCCCACAGTTTATATTTATTATATTTTTTCATTTTTCAACATCATTTTTTTTAATATATATATGATATAGGGAAGACGTCTTTTTGAAAAATTCAAGTATAAATTTGAACTAAGGCTAAAGTTTTTGCTATATACTACATAAAAATTATTGATTTAAGTTTAATCTCCAAAAGTAGCACGTATATTAATCAGGTTAAGAGCTTATGGGAGAAAAAGCGACAAATTACACACATGAGCTCTTAAGATTTCCAAATAATCCTTGTTTAGCATCCAACTCATACTTAACTCTATCATTTTTCGTTCTTCGCGAATATTCGCGAACGCTTAGTCTAAAAGTTAAGGAACAAGCTAGAGCTCAACACGCTCGATCGAGTCAAAATTTACTCTTATTCTACCCAGCAGGAAAGTCAAAATTGTGACAAAACACTTATTTTATTTTTGAAAATTTTTAAATTTTTTCATTTTTTTGAAATTTTGGTGGTAAAAACGGGATTACGTGAAAACAACGGCTGCAGGCACAATCAAATCGAAGATCCCCCCATACTAGAATGAAACATTGTCCTCAATGTTTTACGAAGGGTCTCTACGTAAATCCTAAGCCGTTTATTAAGTATGCTTAAAGATAAACGTTAGTCGATAAGATTAGGATATCGGATTCCCAAAATGAAGCTGAGGATTTGAAGCTCTTGTGATCGAAGGACAAAAACCGCGAGCACGAGAGGCTTCAAAATCCGGGCAATCCTGGACAATAAACCACAAAACACAAAACACGGATAATGGAAGAGGCGAGCCTCAACACAACACACAACACACAACACTTATTAGCAATAAGAAAGAAGATAGAATGGATAAGCATGGGTTGCCACCCACGAAGCGCCTTGTTTTTGTTAACCGAGTCACAAGCTCGACTCGACCCCGAATTCATTGGTCCATGGGGGAGCAAGTGGAAGATAAAATCTCCATCGGACTTTCATTCAAGTGGTTTGGATAAACATTGAATTTCATGAAAGTTCCACTCCGATGAGATACATCCGGCATAAAAGAATGATAAATGGAGATGCCGGGGTCAAAAATGGTATCTTCATTCCCACAGGAGAGAAGATATGGAGGAGCAACTGGATACGTGAGAAATGGAAGAAAGATCCATACAATATAAGCGAAGAGAGGTTCACTTAAAAGTATGAAATCCAGATCCAGGTGAAGGGTGGGATGGGTGGGTAAAACATTATGCACATGAACTCTTGGTTCTCTTGTTGGGAAAATATCATTCACCACATCCATAGTAAGATTGCCCAGCTCAGGCTCAATCTTAAAGCAGAAATGATCATACTCCGGTAGGGATATGATGTGATATAGTTCACCGGCGAACTCCTCATGATAAAAATCACTCCTATCGGTAGGAGGAAATGGATTGATTGAAAGATCAAAGATGAACGAATCATATTGAGAAAAATCAGCATGAGTAGTGGTACTGCCACTACTCTTTTCTTTAGTATGATTGTCATTAGAATAGAAAGCTTCATAATCCGGAAGAGAATAATCAGAACGGGTAGTGGTACTGCCACTACTATTCTTTTCCAAATCAAAGCAGAAAGTTTCAGCTTCGGGTGAAGAATTATCAAAGGTGTTAGTCTCCTCCAAGAAAAGGTTAAGAGATGTGGAGGAAGACTTGGTCATAACATCGGAAGATGGAGCGGGATTATCTTTTAATGCTTCGATGTTAGCAATAAGAAGATTGACATTCAACAATTTTTCACGAAGGATATCGTCTTTGATTGTTAGAAGAATATCGGTATCAATCCCTCCAACTTCCGGGATAACAATCTCCACCACCTCTAAGCTGACGATCTCATCATCGGGAAGCGATGCATCGACATAATCGATGTTCTCATAAGAATCGTCATCACTCGAAGAAGAATCATTGTTGGAATCGATGATAGTCTCAAAATGTTCTTTGAAAGCTTCAAGAGGGGTAGGATTGTTACAAAGAGGCACATCACACACGCTGTCAGGAATACCCTCAGACTCACTTGGGATTAGGACAAGGTTCTCAACACTAGACTTTATTACTTCGTCCGATTCCGTTGCCGGAATAGTGTCAAGATGCTCGTCCCCCATACTTAGAGAGTTAACGGGCTCCTTGGTTGGTAAGATGGGTGTGATTGCAATGGTATAGTCATCGTCATCATCGTAGCAAATGGGAATCTTCCAATATCGATCTTTAGCCGCTTGCTCTTCCGCAATTCGCCTTTCTTCTTCCTTCTTTTGCATAATTTGACCAACCATATCACATAGGGATGTCATTTGCTCCATAAGCTTGTTTTGAGAATTGAGAAACTCATTTTGAGCATTGAAAAGGCTATTTTGAACATTGGAGATTGGATGATTGACGGTATATTGCGGGGGTTGGAATTGGTCAAATCCAAAAGAATTATAATCATAGCAAGAATTTTGCTCATGATAATAGTCTTCATTCATTGGTTGACATTGGTAAGTTTCATGAGGTCCCCCGCAATTTTCACAACAAGGATATTGTTGTGGAAAACCATGAAAATTTTGCGGGAAATTAAAGTCTTGATTGTAACCCGGTTTCGGATAGATAAACGGAACTTGAGGTGTACAATAGTGACCATAACGAGCATCGTTCCCGCAAAATTCACAAGAGTACATAGGAGGTTGTGGAGGTGGGTTGAAAACGTTAGGAGAATCATCAACAAAGTTAGGTTTAGAATCATAAGTGAATGAATTCTTATCTCTGGTACAAGATGTCGGTTGAACACTTGGTAAAGTCTGTGGAAACTCATTAACAGTTTGATTGTTGCATGGTTTCGATTTAGAGATAATCGGAATTTGTGGTGGACAATTATAACCATAATGAGCACCTTTCCTGCAAGACTTACAAGTACATCGTTGACAGAAGATGTCGTCTAACGAATCACCACACTCGTAACAACAATTGTGGTTAATTTGTGGAGGACTTTGTGGGGAATTTACTCTGGGGCCTTGTTTGACAATGAATGGCTCTTGATTAACAAAGTTAGTATTGTCATTGGATGACTTGGAAGTGCCTTGAAAGTCTTGAAAAACTTCCTCCAATGTCTTTCGTATTAGAGCACATTGTCAACAATATAGACCATGAACCGGGTCTCCACAATCGAGACAAATTTTTTCAATTTTAAGGGGTCGTTGAGACAAGTCGGGTATGGGAACAAGAATCTTGTCTTCAAGACTCCCTTTTGAACAACCACAGTCTTTAGTGTGCAAATTTCCACAAGACGAACACTCTTTAATCGCGTAAAGGGGATTCAAATGACGATCGAGTGACGTCATAAGAATTAAACAATTGAGGGTTAAGAAAAGAATTAAATGGATAAGAAGAAAAAGAAGATTATTTTTGGCTTTTCGAATTTTTTAAGCAACATATTTTATTAACGGACAAAATGAGATAAGACAACTTAAACCAATAATCAACTTGTTTCACGGTAGCTCTCTAAAAGAAAAACGCACAAAGGAGCGGAGGAGCGGGAAAGCGCGAAGCTATTAAAAACCTTCTCCTTTCGGGTCGTAGTTCCTAGGAACAACCCTCCTTATACCCCTCTTATAGTTTGTTTATCAATTAAAGGTGAGCCGTATTTCACAAGTGACACAAAGGCAAGTTTTAAATCTTTTGTTCGGGAACTTATTATGATAATGCTTCAGTTGAAAGCATTATATTGATGGTGATTTTTAAATCTTATTTAAGGATAATTATTTTACTTTTTTGGGTTTTCTTGAATTTATCTATAACTAATACTAATAAAAAGAGAAATGAAAAATATTTTTGTATTTTTGTATTTTTATAATAATAAGAAGAAAATATTCACAAACGAAAAACAATAACTTCACGAGGAATGGTCTTCAAGTCACTAATCGTCAAACCGTAACGATATTGTCGCAACACACCTCCCCGGCAGCGGCGCCAAAAATGACAATCGACTTTTTCAAGGGTCAAAGTATCAAATATTATAGTATAGTATTACCGGAAGTATCGGTCTCTCACTTTGTTATCCACAAAGTTTAGAACTGGACCCGAGTCGTTTTCTTCCCGACGAGGTGTGAAATTGACGGTTACATTAATGGTTTGACAATTGGATGCTTGATAATCAAAGATTTAATTAGTATTCTAAAACTACGGGGAAACAAGCAAAGAAAACAGGAAAACTAAAAAAAACTACGGGAAAAACATACAAAGGCATTAAAATAACTTAAAATTCTACGGGAAACATAATTAAAGGCTTAAAAGGAAAACCTAAGTCTACGAGAACATGCAATTAAAGGCAATTGAAGATAAAACGCAAAAACGAAAACGAACGTTTTAAAACGAACGCGACTAAAAACCTAATTTAATAAATTATAATCCTAAAGTGAATTTTTTACTTTAAATAAGCTAATAGTGACTAAAAAGGAAGTTTAAAAGAAACTAGACTGAAAACGGAGGTGTTTTGAATTAAAAATGCGAGAAAACGGGAACGGGATCGAATCCCGTTCTTTAAAAATTAAATTTTTACAAAAACGACCCTACGAAAGAACTTTTATTTTTCCTAGATAAATTAAGTAAAAAGTAAATTTTAGAAAAAAGAATTACTATTTTTGGCTTTTAAGATTTAAAGTTATGATTTTTCTAAGATTTAAACTAATTAAAAATATATTAAAAATATTAAAAATATAATCCTAAAAATTTTATAAAAATTAAACTAGATAAAGAAAAAGTACAGAAATTTTATAAAAATAAAAGCCCCAAATTTTACTTTTTCATTAAACCTTAATTAAACTAATTAAAACTAAACCCTAATTACTAATTTAAACTAATTAAAAACTAACTAAGGACTAACTATGCAAATATTAAAAGGACTAACAGGAAAGCTAACTAACTAACGGAGGGACTAACCTAGAAACTTGAAAATTACAAAAACAGTCCCTGAAACTAACCTCGTTTTCACCAATAGTCCTTATAAGTCCAAAAATAAGATGAAGATTTAAAAAGTGCTTTTCATGAAAAACTTAAAAAAGATAAGTTGAAGAATAAGTTGGGGAGAGCAACTTTAATAAAAGTTACTAGGGCTGAAACCCAAAGATAAGTTCAAAAAGAGCTTATGTATAAGCTTAAAACAAAAAATGGCTTTTTGCCTTGATTTTACTAATAAGCTTGTAAAAAGCTCAATTTAAGCTTAAAGTTAAAAAGGAAAAATGTTCTGAATAGCTTATAATGAGCTTGAACTTATTATGAAAAGAGATAAGTGCTAGGAATACTAGAAAATAACTAAATTTGAAGATAAAAGTGCTGAACATAGGAAATGATTTAAAAAGCACAAAATTATGATAAGCCAAAAAGCTCAATAAACTGTCTTATAAACTCAACTTTTGAAAACTAATTGTACTACTTATAAGCTACCTAACCAAACCTTAAAAACCTAATCTATAAGCTAGAAAACATAAATTTAAAAGCTAAAATGCAGCAAGTACTGTTTTTGGCTTTTTGGCTGTTTTAATGACTTTTAAAAGTAATTTTAAGCTAACTAAATACGCTAAAATGGAAAACAAGTGCTGATTTAAACTAAGTTATATGAAGAATAAACTATAGCTAAATCCTAGCTTCTAACTACTTAATTTGCTAACTTAAATTGAGAGCTAAAAGTGACAGCAGTGGAAACCTTAGTCTCCACTGCTGATGCAAATGGCACACAAGCAAAGATAAAGATGCAGGCACATTAAACACACTCTATTAAGTGTGTTTAAACACAAAATAAGCTAAAACAAATCCTTAAGCCCCTAACTTAAGAATAAGCTATCCTAACTTATATCCTAAAATGCCCTGGTGCTTGAGGAAAGAAAACAAACCATAACTCTTTATAAAATCAATACTAACTTTTGAAAACTGAATTCATACTAATTTTAAAGGTAAACATAAGTGACTCAAACAAAATGCCTAATTATTTTTGACTTTTTAAGGTCAAAATCACTTAAACCAAACACCCCTTTAGTTTTTTTTTGACAGAATTTAAAAAGCTTTTGAAATGAAAACTAATTAAGCAAAGATTTTTAAAGACAATTATCAAGCATGTAATATTAAGCAATAAAAAGTAGAAAGCAAAAGCAAATAAGCAATAGACAGAAATAAGCTATTTAAGGTAGTTTTAGCTTAAAACATAAAACAAAAGCATACAATCAATAGAAAACACAAATAAGACATAAATAAGTAAGAAAAGCAAGATTAATCTAAAAATAAGCACTAATAAGCTGTTGCTACAGTAAAAAAAATTAAAAAGGAATCTTGGCAACTTTAGCCCCTTAGGGTTATATCTTTTATTTCAAAATTCGTCCTTGTGGGGGTAAACAGTTGGGCTTTTAAAGAGTTGGGCCTGAATAGTTAACTAAAAGGATTTTGGGCTTTTGGTTATTTAAAATAAAGTGGGCTGACCTGGGCCCACTAGGTGGGTACGGGTGGGCCCACTTTTGACAATGAAGGTAGTTAGGTTTGGTTTTCGATGCTCTTTTCAACGCCGTATCCCGGGGTTGACTTTGACTTTGACTTTGACTATTAAAATCTTCAGATGTTGTCGAGTCGATCCGGAAATATCTGTTTTAGCTCCGTTTTCATCTTGTGTAACCTTTGCCTCGTTTTTTCCCGCTCTTTCCATTTCGGCTCGGTTTTGTCTAGTTTTGGGCTTGTTTTTAGTCCTTAGTGAATATCCGGTACCTGCACAACACAAACACAAAAACAGGCATATTTATGGCATTTTATGTGCGTTTTTGGTCGTTTAAGTCCGATTTTAATGGTGAAAAGTATGTGTAATTAAACACATACTACGGTGCAAAACAATGGTCAAAATAGGTTTAATCAAAATCAAGGTCAAGGGAATAATTTTAATCGGGGAAATAATTTTCATGGTAATCAAGGTTTTCAAACTCAAAATAATCATGTTCCAAATTTTCAAAACCAAGGATTTTAAAACCAACCTTTTCAAGTGCCTAATAATCAAGTTCAACAAGAGTTTTCAAATGATTTTACGAGTTGCAAGAGAAATAACGATCAAATGATGAGAAACATGCAAATCAAATCAACTCGTTGAAAGGAGACCTTAAGAATTTAATTTAAAACACGATTAAATCTCAACAAGCCGTCATGATGAATCAACAAACTACCTTTCAAAATAATTTGCAAAACATGATATGTGGATTGTTTCAAAACCAAGCCTCAACTTCGGGTACTCTTCCGAGTAATACCATTCCAAACCCGAAGGGTGAGATGAAAGCGATCACTACTCAAAGTGGTGTTGCTTACGAGGGACCCTCGATTCCTACTAATCCTTCTCCTAAAAAGGTAGTGGAACGAGAAACCGAGGAGACAACGGATAAGGAGCAATCTAATTTCAAAGGAAGTACCGCTCAAATCCCACCTCCGGTTATCCCCATTTCTATTCCGGAACCCGATGTTCCAAAGACTTTGCCTAAAACAATTCCCATTCCGGAACCCGATGTTCCGAAGAGTTTAACTAAGCCAAATATTCCATATCCTTCTCGACTTAACCAAGAAAAATTTCGTGAAAAAGCTTCGTATCAAAAAGAGAAATTTTTTCAAATGTTTTAAGATTTGCGTTTTGACATAAGTTTTGCGGATGCTTTGTTTTTGATGCCAAGATTTGCTCCTACGATTAGGAATTTGCTCATGAATAAGGAAAAGTTGCTTGAATTAGCTAAGATACCGTTGAACGAGAATTGCTCGGCGATGCTCCTCAAAAAGCTTCCCGAAAAGCTTGAAGATCCCGGCAAGTTTCTTATTCCATGCAATTTTCCGAGAATGGATGTATGTCACGCCTTGGCCGATTTTAGCACGAGCATAAATCTTATGCCTCTTTCCTTTTGGAAAAAGCTTTCCCTACCCGAACTTACACCAACTCGGATGAATTTAGAATTAGCGGATCGATCGATTACTCATCCTAATGGACTCACTGAAGACGTTTTACGTTAAAGTAGGAAAGTTCCATTTTCCTACCGACTTTGTTGTTGTCGATTTCAAAGCCGATCCTTGAGTACCTCTCATACTTGGGAGATCCTTTTTGAGGACCAGTGGTGCTTTAATTGATGTTTATGGAGAAGAAATAACCCTTCGGGTTGATAACAAAGCCGTCACTTTTAATCTAGATCAAACCACGAGATATTCCTCTACAAATGATAAGTCGGTAAACCGAATTTACATCATTGATGCAGTTAGTGAGGAGTATGCTCCGGAATTACTAGGTTTTTCTAATAATGATTCTTCGGGTGGCAATCTCACCCCGACGTCTGAGTCTTTTACTTCCGAATTCATTTTAGAAGAAATTGAAGCTTATCTCAAGGATGATTCAATTTCACCGGAAATTGATCATGCCAATTGCGATCCAAAGGGAGATATTTGCTTAATTGAAAAATTGTTAAATAATGACCCGTTTCAACTCCCTCCGATGGACCTTAAACAAAGTGAAGTTACCGAGGCAAAATCTTCAATTGAAGAGCCTCCGGAATTAGAGTTAAAAGATTTACCGTCTCACTTGGAATATGCTTACTTGGAAGAAAACGACAAGTTACCAGTGATTATTGCAAAAGGTTTAAACGATGATGAAAAAGATGCTCTCTTAAAAGTGCTCAAATCTCATAAACGGGCCATTGCTTGGAAAATCACCGACATCAAGGGTATCGACCCTCGTTTTTGTACACACAAAATCTTAATGGAGGATGATTACAAACCCACAGTTCAAAGTCAAAGACGGGTTAACCCAAAAATTCACGAGGTAATCAAAAAGGAGGTCTTAAAACTCCTTGATGCCGGTATGATTTACCCGATCTCCGACAGCCCATGGGTTAGTCCAGTGCATTGTGTTCCAAAGAAAGGAGGAATAACCGTTGTTGCTAATGAAGAGAATGAATTAATTCCGACACGTTTAGTTACCGGGTGGAGATGTTGTATCGACTATAGGAAGTTAAATGAAGCAACTCGAAAAGATCATTTTTCATTGCCATTTATGGATCAAATGTTAGAAAGATTAGCAAGAAATGAGTTTTATTGTTTTCTAGATGGATTTTCGGGGTATTTCCAAATACCAATAGATCCTCAAGACCAGGAGAAAACTACTTTCACATGCTCGTATGGAACTTTCGCGTACCGTCGCATGCCATTTGGCTTGTGCAATGCTCCCGGTACTTTCCAATGGTGTATGATAGCCATATTCCAAGATATGATCGAAAAGACTATGGAAGTGTTTATGGATGATTTCTTAGTTTTTGGGGATAGTTTTGATTCGTGCCTCTCTAATTTAGAAAAGATTCTAAAATGATGTGAAGACACAAATTTAGTTCTTAATTGGGAGAAGTGCCACTTTATGTGTAGAGAAGGAATTGTGTTAGGGCATAAAATTTCAATGTTGGGAATTGAGGTCAATCGTGCTAAAGTCGATGTTATCGTTAAGCTACCTCACCTGACTACCGTAAAAGGTGTTAGGGGTTCCTAGGTCATGTAGGTTTTTACCAACGTTTTATCTAAGACTTTTCCAAAATAGCTAGACCAATGACTCACCTTCTTGAGAAGGAAACACCATTTGTATTTTCTAAGGATTGTATTGATGCTTTTCAGACTCTTTAAAAGACACTTACCGAAGCTCCGATCTTAGTTGTCCTAAATTGGAACCTACCTTTCGAACTCATGTGTGATGCAAGTGATTTCGCGATTGTTGCATTTTAGGATAACGAAAGACGAAGCACTTTCAGCCTATACATTATGCTAGTAAGACAATGATAAATGCTCAAATTCATTACACTACCACGGAAAAGGAAATGCTTGCCGTTGTGTATGCTTTTGAAAAGTTTCGGCCATATCTTGTCTTATCTAAAAGCATAGTGTATACGGATCACTCAGCTTTAAAGTACCTTATGAACAAACAAGACGCCAAGCCAAGGTTGATTTGGTGGGTTTTTATCCTACAAGAATTTGATATCACCATCCGTGATAAAAAAGGAAGTGAGAACCTCGCGGCTGATCATTTATCGAGACTTGAGAATCCTCATAAGGATATGTTAGAAAACAAAGACATAAATGAACATTTTCCTTTAGAAACTCTTGGTGCGTTAACTAGTGAGAGTACCCTATGGTTTGCAGACTATGCAAATTTCCATGCGGGGAATTTTATCATCAAAGGAATGACGACTCAACAAAAGAAGAAGTTTTTTAAGGACGTTAAACATTATTTCTGGGACGATCCCTATTCTTTTGTATTTGTGCGGATCAAATCATTCAATGATGTGTGCATGGGCAAGAAGCTCTTGACATCCTCAAAGCTTGTCATGAAGGACCCACCGAGGGCCATCATAGTGCCAATCTCACCGCTCAAAAAGTATTTGATGCCAGATTCATTTGGCCTACCATATATTGAGATGCCCATACTATGATCAAAGCTTGTGATACGTGTCAAAGACAAAGCAAAATTTCACAACGAGATGAGATGCCTCAAAACACTATTCAAGTTTGTGAAATCTTTGATGTATGGGGTATCGATTTTATGGGACCATTTCCGTCTTCACATGGGAATAAATACATCCTGGTTGCCGTTGATTATCTTTCAAAGTGGGTGGAAGAAAAGGCGCTCCCCACAAATGATGCTAGAGTTGTAGTAAAGTTTTTGAAGTCTCTTTTTGCCCAATTCGGAACACCTAGAGCTATTATAAGCGATCGTAGGACCTATTTTTGTAATGATCAGTTTGCTAAAGTAATGTCTAAGTATGGGGTCACTCATTGTTTAGCTACCGCTTATCACCCTCAAACGAGCATTCAAGTAGAGGTGTCCAATCGTGGCTTAAAACGTATTCTAGAAAGGACGGTTGGAGAAAACTGTGCCTCGTGTTTTGACAAACTAGATGACGCTTTATGGGCATTTTGTACCACTTTTAAGACACCGATTGGTTGTACGCCTTACAAGTTAGTGTACGGAAAGTCTTGCCATTTACCTATCGAGTTAGAGCATAAAGCATATTGGGCTTTGAAACATGCTAATTTCGATCTTAAAATCGCGGGTGATTACCGAAAGCTTCAACTAAATGAGCTTAATGAGCTTTGTGATCAAGCTTACAAGAATTCTTTGATATATAAAGAGAGGACGAAGAAGCTTCACGACTCTAAGATCAAAAAACGCATTTTCAATGTTGGTGATCGAGTTTGATCTCCACACTTTCTCCAAGGACGAATGAATTTGGGGATCGAGTCAAGCTATGTGACTCGGTTACCAAAAACAAAGCGCTTCATGGGAGGCACCCCATGCTTATCCTTCTATTTTCTTTCTTATTTCTATTGTGATGTAAGGAGGCTTGTACTCTTCCGATTCTTGTTGTTTGTGCTTGTGATTTTTGTAGGATTGACTCCAAAATTTTCTGAAGACTCTCGTGTTCGGTGTTTCGAGCTTCCTAGCCTTTGCTTGCCATTAGTTTGGGGAAATCCAATATCCTAATCTTATCGACTAACGTTTATCTTTTAACATACTTAATAAACGGCTTAGGATTTACGAAGAGACCCTTCTTAAAACATTGAGGACAATGTTTAATTCTAGTATAGGGGGTATCTATCGATTTGATTATACCTGCAGCCGTTGTTCTCACGTACCCCGTTTTCCCACAAAAATTTTAAAAATATAAAGAAAAAAATTAAAATTTTCAAAAATAAAATAAGTGTTTTGTCATAATTTTGACTTTCCTGCTGGGTAGAATAAGAGTAAATTTTGACTTGATTGAGCGTGTTGAGCTCTAGCTTGTTCCTTAATTTTTAGACTAAGCGTTCGTAAATCTTTGCGAAAAATGAAAAATAATAGAGTTAAGTAG
>BQNB010002671.1:672-122302 GCA_026074375.1 Tanacetum coccineum
TAAAATGCAAATTGAAATATCACTCATATTCGCTAGACATTGTAGGATCATTCCTTGCCTTTTTTTTGTATGTGCTTTTAAACCGTTTAGCAAACGGGTATAATTATTTCGGCCACTCGCCTTCCAAAGATTCTTTAAAATAACTTTTTGAATGATCGAGTTGGGATGATCGAGTTGGGTTACCATATTTTGTATAATAAAGATTATACAAACCTGCCGAAGATTCTCTAAATAACTTTTTGACTTACTTGCAAAACCATAGTCAAAAAACTTCAAATCCGTACTTATCGACTCGATAAGAAAGTCTACCCCGTTTACATTAAAACATAGATTTAAAGCGGCTGCATAAGTAATTATCGGTGGCATGTGTTGAAAATACTTCTTAAGTTTTTTCTTCATTGGTTTAATCATACTTGACAATATACCCCCCTTAAATTCATATTCGCTTAATGTCGTACTCATGAAGAAAATCTGTTGAAGTACCAATGGAGATGTTGGATAGTAAACCCTCGATAAAATTTTCGTGGCATTGTTAAACACTTCAAGTAATTGGGTTAAAGATTGAATAATAACCTAATTTTCAGCCGGAAAATGATTACACCTATTCTTATTGGCCAAAAGGTCATGAAATGTCTCAACTCTCAGCTTTACAAGCAAAGATCGGGAATGTAGTGCTAACAGATCAATGTGATTCTTGGCAATGGTCGTTAGATGTTTCCGTCGGGTTTTCCGTTGCATCCGTTCGCTCTTTGATCGACTCTAATACCTTAGATACAGATTCAAATGCTACTCGTTGGAATCGTAGCATATCTATAAAAGTCAATCTCTTTATTTGGAGATCGATGCTCAACAAACTCCCTTCTATGGTTAATTTGGACAGGAAAGATATCGATGTTGGTGTAAAAATCTACCCTCATTGGTGGCTCGTATTTTAATTTTAGTTTATCCATGGCGGATGTGTTGTTGCTAGCATTATCCAATGTAATTGACATAACTTTATCTTCCAAGTTAAAATTGGTAAGGACTTTTGTCAACATTTTAAACAAGGCTCCACCCGTGTGAGGAGACGGAAACTCTTCGAATGAAATGACCCGCTTCATCATTTGCCAAGTACCGGGTTCAATCCAATGTGCGGTAACACACATGTAAGAACCGGGCACCCCATGAGGAGCGGACCATACATCCGTTGTTAGGTTGACACAAGCATTTATGTTACCAAAACTATCAATTATTTCTTGTTTAGCCGCCAACCATAGTTTCATTGCATCACGTTTGAGAGTAGAGCGACTTACATGAGTGTATCTTGGTTGCATAGTGTTCTGGAACACCCTCGTTGTTTGCTCGTGGTCAAAGTGGTTGAACGGTAACGCTCGTTGAATCACCAAACCCGGATATATTCACGAAGTTAATCCAGATAGTACATAAAAACTCACTCCCATTCGAGCCATAAACGTTTTGCCCCGCTTCGAATTTCGTGTTTTTCTGTGCCTTCTTTGCTTCACAATGCAGATGCTCTATATGATTCATCAATGTCGTGTTGGAACCGACCGATAAGAAATAAAAGCAATGCTTGCATTGAGCTTTTTGCGAGTTGTCGGTCATTATGCAAAGGTTGAAGTCTTTCTAAATCTGAGGGTTTCGATTGGTTGATATTATTTCACGAATTTTCGGTGCACTTGTTGAACCAACACCGGTGGTAGCTGAGGCGGATGCGGATTCACTTGCCATTGAAAGAAATTTGGTTTTGCTTTGGAGAGTTTTTTTTGCTTAGGATTGTGATTTTTGAGTTGTGATTAACATTGAAACACAACCTCTCTATTTATAATGAAATAAATAGCCACAAATATCAAGAATGTGAAGATTAGGTATGTGGTTGTGGAAAGATCTAAAAATAATGTCATAAAGATAAGATGTGAAGATAAAGTATGAGGGTGGACAGAATCAAAAAAAAATGCCATAATGATAAGCATGTGAGATAAAGCATTGTGAAGAGGACAAGATCACAAAAAAAATGCCATTAAGATAAAGCCTCATGGGTTTACAAGGTAGAGATAAGCATGGTACAGTACCAAGATTCGTCTCATCAAAAAGAGTTATTGAGGACATGGGAAGAAATGTACTGTCTTACTTTTTTTAGCCAAAAACGTACTTATTAAAACAGAAAATACGTCTTTGAGGACCCGACGAAACGACCCCGAAAAAGGCCAAAAGGTGACACACATTTGTGGTGTGCTTGCCCGTTGGTCGTTTCTGAGTGACCGATGCGAATTTTAGCCAAATCCGCCGCAGAAATTGTTGCCGCCAAAAATAAAATTTTTTGCCGAACAATAAATTTCTTGCGAAGTTTAGCTCGTTGACCGCATTTTCTCTATTCGAAATCTCTCTTCACGGGACCTCTCCCATAAAAAATCAAATTCAAAAAAAAAAAAACGGTTTCTCGGGTTGAACAGGTTTTTGGAAACGAGTTTTTCAAAACCGGTTCGAAATACCGGTATACAAATCCGGGTTATAAGCTCGAAATCCCTAACTCGGTTCCAAACCGCCGGTTTGGCCTCAAACCGAAACCGGTTTGGTCAAACCCGGTGTTGACCGGTTCGGTTTTCCGGTTTCAAACTGGTTCCGGTTTTTAAAACCGGTTTTTTTGTTCACCTCTAATCCAAACACCTTAGTTTTGACCCATTACTGCATAACAATATTTTACAACGTACAATTTGACACTAAAGCTTGACTAAAATTGTTTTGGACTAGAAACACAATTGACTACAATAATTTTGCCGTTAACAATCTAAGTAACAAAGGAGTGCGGATAAGATGTTATTAGGTAAACCTATTGTTTAATATGGTTAGGGTTTGTGTTTATCCTGATATTTACGTGAAATCGTTAAATGTTGCACTTTTAGTTTTTATTAAGTCTTTCGACCCTATATTATGCCTGGTTGCACGAAATCTTTATCGGGATTAATTAACAAGATGAGAAACACTCTTTGTGTTCTAAGCACATGTATCATCCAAAGCTAGAAGATTAGTTGAATTGTATGTGTTTTTCATCCTTTTTGCTTATGGACCAATAATCCTTATATTTACATAGGTAGTTAGGATGTATTGGTACGGTTAATAGTGGTTATAAACTGAATTTATTCTTCATTCACCGGTTTGATTGTTTTCTTAGTAACTCAAATCTATATGCATACACAGCTTCGTTCCTTACTCTGTTTAGCGTGGTTTCCGATTCGTGGAATATTCGTGGGCGGCTCAGTGAATCTGACTAGACCTTTTATGGTCGCGGTGGTACTCGGATAATATCCATCTTAGCCAACCCACCCCGCTGGGGTGGGGTGTGAGTCGGGGGGTGCGGGGGGGTTGGGGTGTTGGAGGGGATGGGGGGGGGGGGGGGGGAGGGGGTGGGGGGGGGGGAGGGGGGGAGGGGGTGGGGGGTGGGGGTGGTGGGGGTGGGGGGGTGGGTGGGGGGGGGGGGCGGGGGGGGGGGGTGTGTGTAGGGTGGGAGGGAGTGTGGTGTGGGGGGGGAGCGGGTTGTGGGGAGGGGGGGGGGAACGGGGGATGGGTGGGGAGGGGGGGGGGTGGGGCGGTGGGGGGGGGGTGGGGGACGGGTAGGGTGGGGGGCGGGGGTGGGGCGGAGGGGGGGGGTTGTTGGGGGGTGGGGGGGGGGGGGGTGTTTGGGGAGGTGGGCGTTGGGGTGGGGGGGGCGGAGGGGGGTTAGGGGTGGGGGGGGGGGGGGCGGTGGGTGGGGTGGGGGGGGTGCGGGGGGGGTGGGCGAGGGGGTGGGGGGGGGTCGGGGGGGGGGGGGGAGGGGGGGGGGGGGGAGTGGTGGGGGGCGGGGGGGGGGGGCGGGAGGGGGGTGTAGGGGGGGGTGGGGGTGGGGGGAGGGGTGGGGGGGGGGGTGGGGGGGGGGGGACGGGGGGAGTGACGAAGGGGGGGTGAGGGGGTGTGGGGGGGGGGGGGGGGCGGGGTGGGGTGGGGGTGGGTGGAGGGTGGGGGGGGGGGGTGGGGAGTGGGGTGGGAGGGGGGTGGGGGGGGGGGGGTTGTGCGGGGGGTGGGGGGGGTGGGGGGGGGTGCAGGGGGTGGGGAGGAGGGGGGTTGGGGGGGGGGGGGGGTGGGGGGGGGGATGGGGTAGGAGGGGGGGGGGGGGGGGGGGTCGGGGGGGTGTTGGGGGGTGGTTGGTGGGTGGGGGGCGGGGGGGGGGGTGGGGGGGGGGGGGAGGGTGGGGGGGGGGGGGGGGGGTGGGGGGTGGGGGGGATGTGGGGGTGGGGGTGGGGCGGGGGTTGGGGGTGGGGGGGGTAGGGGGGGGGTTGGGCGCTGTAGGAGGTTGGGGGGGGTAGGGGGTGGGGTGGTGGGGGTGTGAGGTTGTGAGGAGGGGGGGGTGGGGGGGGGGGTGGGTGGGTTGGGGGGGTGGTGAGGGGGAGGGGGTGGGGGGGGGGTTGGGGTTGGTAGGGCGGAGGGGGGGGTGGGGTAGGCTAGTGGGGGGAGGGGGGGGGAGTGGGGGGGGGTAGGGGTGGGGTGGTGGGGGGTGAGCGGGGGGCGGCTGGGGGGGTGGGGGTGGTGGGGGCTTGGGGGTCGGGGGAGAGGGTGGGGGGAGGGGGGTGGGGGGGTGGGGGGTGGGGGGGGGTGGTGGGGGGGTGGGGTAGGGGGGGTGGGGGTAGTTCGGTGGGGGGGGGGGGGGGGGGGAGGGGGGGGTAAGGGGTGGGGGGAGTGGGGGGGGTGGGGGTGGGGTGGTGGTGGGGGTCGGGGAGGGAGGGCTGGGGCGGAGGTGGGGGGGTGGGGGGGGGAGGTGGGGTGGGGTGGTGGGGGTGGGGGGTGGGGAGGAGGGGTGCGGTGTGGGGGGGGGTTGGGGGGGGGGTGGGGTGGGTGGGGGGGTGGGGTGGGGTGGGGGAGGGCTGCGGGGGGGGGGGGTGGTGTTGGGTGGGGAGGGGGGTGTGGGGGAGGGGTGGGGGGTGTGGGGGGGGGAGGGGGGGTGTGTGGTTTGGTTGGGGCATTGGGGCTAGAGGGGGGGAGGGGGTGGGGCGGAGGGGGGTGGGGGGGGTGGGGGGGGGGTGGGTGGGGCGTGGGTGGTGTGGTTTTTGGGGGGTGGGTGGAGTTTGTGGGGGGTTGGGTGGGGGGAGGTAGGAGGAGTCGGAATCGGGCTGGCTGGCCGTATGTGGCGGGTAGGGGGGGAGGGATGGGTTGGGTTATGGGTGGGCTTGGGATGGTGCGGTGGGGGGGACTTGGTTTGGGTAGTAGAGGGGGTTAGAGGTGGGGGGAGGGCTTTGGCGGGGGGTGACGACTGTTGGGGTCACGGTGGAAGCATTATGTGTATGTGTTTGTGTTTTTGTTTGTTATGCTTTTGGTTGTTTAGTTGTAATATCGTATTTTGTATGTAGTACTTGTGTTGTTGTTGTTGGTTTATTTGTTTGTTTACGTTTGGTATTGCTGTGTGTGTATGTTTTGTTGTTGTATTATTGTACTTAGTTGGGTTTCGTTTTGTTTTGTTTGTATTATTATTGTTGTTGTCTTTGTATTCTGGTATGTGTTTGTTTTGGTGTGATAGGACTGTTCGGACTGATGTGTTGGTTGTTTGATGGCCGGGTTTGTTTTAGTTTTTTTGTCTTATAGTGTTGGTGTTGTATGTCTAGTGTGGGGGGGGTGGTTGGTTTCGCTCACCGTGTTGTGTTTTTTTTGATTGATTTTTTTTGTTATTGTTTTTTTTGTTTTATTGGTTTGTTTTTGTTCGTATTGTTTGTTTTTTGTATTATGTTTTGTTTGTTTTTTTGTATTGTGTTTTTTTGTTTCTGTTTTTTTCTTTATTTGTTTTTTGTTTTGTTTGTTTTTTGTATTTTTTTTTGATTGTTTTCTTTGTTTTTGTTTGCCTTGTTGGTATGCTTTTGTTTGTATGTTTTGTTTTTTACTTTTTTTCTGTTTTGTATTGTTTTGTTTTTTTTTTGTATGTCTTTGTTTGTGTGTATGTATGTATGCTTTGCTAATTTTTTTTGTTGTTTTTTTGTTCTTGTTTTTTTGTTGTTTTGTTGTTTTTTTTTTTTTGTATTTGTATGTGTTTTTGTAATTGTTTGTTAGTGTTTTTATTGTATTTTATTGAATTGTGTATTTTGTATTGTTTGTCTTGGTTATTTTTTTGTTTCTGTTTTTTGTTTGTCTCTGTTTGTTTTGTTTGTATGATGTTTTTGGTATTGTATGTTGTTTGTATTTTTGTATTTTTTTTTGGACTGTTTTTTTGTATTTTTTTTGTTTTTTTGTACATTCTTGTTGTTTTTGTGTATTTTGTTATTCGTTGTTTTTTTATTTTGTTGTTTTTTTTTGTTGTTTATGTTACTCTTTTTCTTTTGTTCTGTGTTGTTCTGATTGTTTTTTGTTTTTTGTTTGTTTTGTGTTGTTTGTTGCTGCCTTTTGTTTTTTTTTTTTGTTTATTTTTTTGTTTTGTTGTATTTTGTTTGTGTGTTTTTTTTTTTTGTTTTTTTCTTTTTTTTTGTTCTTTTGTTTTTTGTAATATTATTTTGTTTGTTTTTCTGTTTGTTGTGTTGTTTTTTGTTTATATTTTGTTTTTTTTTTTTTTTTTGTGTTGTTTTTGTATCCTTGTATGTTATTGTTTGTTCTTGTATTTGTTTTGTTGTTTCTTTTTTTTTGTGCTTTATCGTTGTTGTTTTGTTTTTTTTTTGTTTTTTTTTGTTCTGGTTGGTTTTTCAGTGTTGTATGTAGTTGTATTGGTGTGTTTTTGTTCTGTTATATTTCTGTTTTTTTTTTTTGTTGTTTTTTGTAATTGTATTTTTTGTTTGTGTATGTTTTTTGTTGGTTATGTTATTGTTTTTGATCTTTTGTTTTTTACGTATGTTGTTTGTTTTTTTTGTGTTTTGTTTTTTTGTCGTATTTGGGCTATGTCCTTTGTTTTTTTTATGTGTTTTTTTGGTTTGTATTTGTTTTTTTTTTTTTTTTGTTGTGTATTTTTTTTCTGTTGTTTTTCTTTGTGTTTTGTATTTTTGTGTTGGTTGTTTTTTGTTTTGTTGTTTTTTTTTTCTTCGTGTTTGTTAGTGGTTTGTCTTGTGGTTTTTTGTGTTTGATGTTGTTTTGTTATTTTTGTTTTTTTTTTGTGTTTTGTTTGGTTTTCTGTTGTGGTTTGTGTTTGTTGTTGTTGTGTTGTATGTGTATTTTGTTGGAATGTTTTGTTCTGTATTTGTATTATTTTTTTTTTTTCTTTGTTTTGTGTTGTTATTTTAGTTTTTTGTTTTGTAAATTTGCTTTCTTTTTTTGTGTTTTCTGCTTTGTTTGTTGTTTGTTTTGTTTTTGTGTTTTTGTGTTGTGTATGTTTTTCTTTTTTTTTGTTGTATGTTTTTTTTTGTATGTGTATGTGTGTGTTTTTGTTTTGATTGTTTTGTATGTAATGTTTCGCTATTTGGTCTGTTTTGGTATGTACTGTTTGTTAGTCTTGTCTGTTTTGTTTTTTTTTTTGTTTTGTTTTTGTTTTTGTTTGTTTTGTTTGTTTTTTGTATGTGTTTTTGTTTAATTTTTTTGTTGTTTGGGTTTTTTGGGTTTTTTTTTTTGTTTTGTTTTTTGTGTTTCTTTTTTTTTTATGTTGATTTTTTATTTGTTGTTGTATTTGTACTGTGTTGTTTTTGTTTTTTTTTTATTTTTTTTTTTTTTTTTTTTTTGTTGTATTGTTTTTTTTATTTCTGTTTGTTTTTTTCCTTTGTATGTATTTTTTTTTTGTTTGTATTTGTTGGTTTGTTGTTATTTTTTGTTTTTTTGCTTTATTTTTTTGTATTTTTGTGTATTGTTTTGTGTTAGTGTTTTATTTGTAATCTTTGATTTACTAAATAATATATAAAGACATATGCTATTATGGTTAAAAACAAAAACCATATGAAAACAAACAAATGCATAATTAACAATGACTTGCGATTGATATTTTCAATCTTAGTATAATACACATTCTGAAATATTCGAAAATCGGGGTGTCGTAACGATTGAACCCGTCAATCCATTTGAATACCTAAAGATACTATACACATTCGTTTCTACAACACTCTAAAGTTCGTTTACTTGACACTTTACAAGCCATGTATCCCAATCAATTAATGAACATATAGGAAGCCAAGTACAAGCTTCTTGAAGTGACTAAACTTCATGTTCATATAGGTGGCTTCTTTTAGTCATGACATGCTTGCACTTTTTCAAAAGAACCATTAAGAAGTAAAACTTCAACCTAACATTACTTGCAGGTCTGAACTTTTACTCCTCCGGAAGTAAATACACGTGTACCTATATCTAGCTATTGAGCTTTTCCACATTGAATTCAGCTTCTAACGTCCATATTAGGGGAATGGTGTTATCTCATAGTTAGATAATTTAATGGACTTTTCATCCCATTACCGACTTATTCATTAAGTCCTTAACCAACCACTTTTCCAAGTGATATACTATCAATGGTTTAGTTTCACTATTATAAGACATAAAACATAACAGTATTGACTTTTAAACATAACTCAATGTTTATTAACAAGTCATATAACCATTATACTTCTTTTAAACAAGAAAACAACGCCTTATGATGCCGTAGTTGAATACGTTGTACAACTTTATCCTTTGATCACAAGATACTACATTTTTACCAAGTATTGAATCAACACTTAATGTTTCGTAATCTTCTTGATCAATTATCCAACTTACATCAATTTATTCTTTAATATAATCAAAGTATCGTTGTTTCTAAACCTTTATCAGGTTATTCTTTAACTTCTGTCTAACATCACTACATAAATAAGATATGGATGATTCGTCAGCATCATTACTATAGAAAATGTTCTCACATCCGCACCGTTTGCCAATTTCAAACTTTAAACAAATGACTTGACAAAATCCGTTGTTTAGTCGCGGCATGGAATTAATATTAATTATAATTCCTAACCAAACCCATTTGTTCCATATATGTCATCACACCCAACATTCTTTGGGCCAACAGTTAATCCAAACTGCCAAGAACTGGGAAAATTGTACATTCCCATACCTTGGTTTTATTTCACTTGGTGCTTTTTGATTCAATAAAGTTCAAATAACATGTTAGTGCAAAAAGAATCAAACTCGCGTTTTGGATACCACCCCATTATTGATATTGAAGAATCCATTAGATAGACTCATTTAAATTCATTCCCTTTCTATATCTTTTTTTATAAATCGTTTAATGATTTATAATTCTTGTCAAAAAAACACCAACTGATAGCAAACCCAATGAATCCAAACGTACAGATGCCCAATTCAAAATTAAAGTTGGTGTGAATTCGAAATTTACAGATTGGATCTTTACATCATATGACCAACTACAGTAATAGTTTTCACTATTATTACTGCACACAAATCTTAATTTGTCATATAATCCGGTTTCACTAGTACTGCAATTTATCATATATATGATACAGAACCCAGGAACTATGTATATACTTTCTTAGTCCCACATGCATGATTTGTTTTGATGAATCAATCAAAATTCCATTGATTAACATATCAAACTCTTTATATAATTATAAAATAAAGTTCTAAAATCTAATTTTAGAACATAGTCATGCACTTAGAATTAGCACTGAATTCACATTCATATTAGTAAATGAATTCGTCCATTAACAATAAGTGATCATGCATGACAATAGATAAATGTCATATTTTATGCAAATAGAATGGGATATGAATACTCCGAATATGATTTCATAACAATTCCAGATTATGTGCAATAATCGAATGCAAAATATTTCCAGTCAAAATTGTCAAATACTTGCACTCATGTACTTCATCAACTTTAAGAAACATCATGCATTTAATTACAATGAACATGCACAGTAAATACTTGCAAATAAATAATTGATCATTTCTTTATTTGAAGATAAAATATACATCAAGGCATAGTATCATTATAGTGACAGATCAACATCTTAAAATCTGGTTCTGATATCAAATAGTACTTGTCTCCATAACTAGCTTTGAACACAATTGCCACTTTCAACCAATAAAACTTGCAGTTCCCAAACCTTCTTTCTAGAAAATTGTTTTCCTATGGTTCAACAAACCTACAATCCATCTGCAGTTTTAGTTTCATCCAGAAAGAAAACACATATTCATGAATAATTACGTATCATAAATGACTTTCATGGAAAAATTATACCCTCCTGATACTATCAAAAATATATGTTGCTCAATATTTGTATCAATTAAAGGGGCATGACCATGACCATGTGAACTGTGGGAACATTAACCGCCACTTTATTTTCAAAGAACAAACCCATAAACTTCTTGTTTCTTAGAATCCATGTATGCATGCAATTAACTACTAGTTTTCATGAAATTGTAGTACGTATATAATGAATCGAAGTTTAGTGCATACATATTCAGAATCACATGTAGACATTGATAAATTTTCATGTGTTCTAATTTATTAAAACTAACATGTCAGATCATATATATATATATATATATATATATATATATATATATATATATATATATATATATATATATATATATATATATATATATATATATATATATATATATATATATATATATATATATATATATATTATATATATATATTTGTATCAATGCAATTAGATTATACTAATTTAATTACCAGTTATCTTTACATGCATAGGTTAACATTTCCATGTTTATAAGTTTAATAAAAAAAATGCGTACCGACCACCGAAGGTTAAACGTTTCAGTACATAATCTCCAATATCATTTCTTTCAAATTCACGTCTTTTACAGATTCACCATCCATGATTATCACTAACGGAATACTTTATACGATTGTTAGAAATTGGTAGGGTTTGTGATAATCCTGGATATCTTACTTGAATCGTGTAAATGTCCACTTTCCGTATAAAGTATTCCGACCCTATATATGCCTGGGTTGCACGAAATCTCTGTCGGGATAATTCAATAAGAAAAACACTTTGTGTTCTAGGCACAAGATCACAAAGCAAAAAGATTAGAGAAATTGTATGTGTTTTCATCCTATTTTCTGAGACCAATACTTCCTTTATAAAACCATAGGAAAGTTAGTAGTTATGGACGATTAGTAGTGGTTTAACTGAATATAACTAACTTCCTGTATAGTAGTTTTCATATTACTCATAGATGTGTGCACTCACACTTCCTGGACTCGTTTTCGAGGCCGAGCATGAAAAATCTTCATGGTCTATTAGTAAATCACCATTACCTAAATGGTCGTCAATGACACTAAAATCACCAACTACCTATGCAAATAAGCATTACTGTCCCCTTAAGCCATCTTCTTCTAATAACAAGCCTCCAAATGTAAAATTTATTTACCTACATAAAAAGGGAAACTAACAACGGTAAGTCAACACGACTTAGTGAGTAAACGTTACTGAATCTTAAACATAGGCTGAAACATGCTATAATCATTAATAATACATAATCATAATCCCATTGATCCCTTTATGGAAAATCCTTTACTAAACTGATGTTTAGGCTAACATGTGACTGTATTCATATCAATCTGGTGTGAGCTATTAACTATACTAAATATCTAAAACTGAACCGAATCCGAAATATTGTAATTGTTACTAAATGAGTGCATATATCAATATAATGACTAAGTGCATAAGGCACGTTACATGTATGGATGAGTGCATATAGCACATTACATATGTGACTGAGTGCGTATAGCACGTTACATGACTGACTAAGTATAGGAACTCCCCTGAAGTATGCGAGTACTCATATGTGGTCAATTCCCTCTTGCAAGGATGCAATCCGGGAACTGAACTTTTGAAAGGCGCATATTTGAATCATATGTGCCAACTGTAGTACTACATGCTCCATATGAGAGATCTCTAATCCAATCCCATATGAGCATTAACATGAATGGGAGTTCCTCTTGTGCACTTTAAGCACATCAATTACTATGAAAACTAAGCTTTACTAAAACTAAATTGAATCTCTATCATTCTAGTTCTTATGCTTGTTATTTCCTGACCTAAACTCTGACCTTGAACCTGTTTAATGCCATAAGCCTAGGGTGGCTCGCAGAAGTTTAGGTTTGGGACCTGTTGGTCTTGCGAGTGGGGTGGGTTATTATGACCCCTCTAGCTAAAAAAACGGACCCATTTAGTTATTGTGTTAAGAACTCAGACCCTAACCCAGACCTGCATAACTCCGTGTAACCCTTTTGTGACTCATGATAATCCTAAGGGTGTATCGATTCAAGCCGAGATCGAGCTTGGACAAGTTGAGCTTGGCCTTGAAATTTATAAGGTAGGCTTAAGCTTGGCTTGATAGCTTGACGAGCTTGGATCATCCAGGCTTGAGCTCGGCTCGTGTAAGGCCTCGAGTAAAGCTCGAGCTCGGCTCAAAAAGCTTTAATACATTAAATTTGATAGTCAAACTCATAAATAAATTCAAGAAAACACCTGATGAACTCGAGAGGAAAGAACTTATACAAAAAATAGGAGAATTAAGGTTTAAATGATCCTCCTACAAATATTTAATTATTATACCGATATTCACGTTAGTTTTAAGTTGTTTATATAAATATGTATACTAAAAATATATATGTTTTTGAAAGCTCGAAAAGCTCGAAAAAGCTCGAGCTCGAGCTCGGCTCGTTATATGTTTCGAGCTTGTTTATTGGGCTTGGGCTTGGGCTCGGGCTTGAGCTCGATAAAAGCTCGACTTGATCGAGTCAAGCTCAATCTTGAACTCAAGTTGCTTGATAAAAGTTTGGCTTGTTTGCACCCCTAGTTTAACCTGTTTGAGTAAATAGGTCAAGCGGTAAACAAAGTTGGTGGTTTGTCGATTTAACTAATTTGAATGCAAAAAATATATAAGGATCTAAAAAAACTGATAAACATAATATACAAATAACTATACGACATTTTCAATGATATATGAGTTACAATCGTAATTCACTCATATTAAGTACATTACAAATATTTAATCCAAATCTAACATAAAGTCCAAGTTATAATTTTATTTTTGGAGGCTTTATATACTAACGGGTTCACGGGTTGACATGTTTAATACTTATTCAACCCAAAAATGACCCGTTTATTAAACGGGTTAGATATGTTAACCTGTTATTGACCAAAACCTGTTTATCCTCAACCCAATCCTGTGTAACTTCGTGTCGGATTCGTGTCATTTATCGTTTCGTGTCAAAAATTGCCACCCCTACATAAGCCATCCCATACGCCGTACACGAACTTACCTATATGCCGTATGTGGTCTATGCGCCATATATACTTATTGTCTATTAGTCGTCTTTAGATCTTGTGAAACCAAACTGCACTGTGCTAAGTTCTGAAATGTACCTTTCTGCAACCTTGAGACTATACCTCAACTCTTGCTACTACATAATAACATATATAGCTCTACTATATCTGCATATACTCATGTTCTAGCTAAACTCTTCGCCAATCATGAGGCATTGATAAAAACATAACTAAAACTACTAAACCTTTACTCGCCTCGATTGGTTTAAGCATTCCTCTTATTTTTACTTGAACTCCGGTATCATCTAAACACATAATAAACATTTTATCATCATTAGAGACACTTCAGTTAGGGTGGTTACTGCTAATCCTAAGTTTTCTAAGGATACTTGGGATCTTATTGCACTAATTTTTCTTGATAACAAACTTACAAGAACCATTGCTTTAAAAGGTAAACTTCGTGTTATTCAAATTGGTGATAGAATGGTTGATGCTTATTTTCAAAAGATTGAATCCATTACCACGTTACTCAATGCTTTAGGCTCGCCTTTGAGTAGTGATATTGTTGTCACTTATGCCATTAATGGTTTAAGTGAAATGTTTTCTCATGTAGCCAGGATTATTGCACATCGGGATCCGTTTCTCGACCTTACTACGGTTCGATCTATGGTTACAACGGAGGAACTGTGTCTAAATTCTAAGTCTCAAACTTTGTCCGAGAACACAAGTTTCTCGGCTTCCACGGTACCTTTGGTCGGGAACCCTAACTCACGAAGTCAAGATAATTGTGACACTCACTTTACTCAAAGGCCTTGCAACAATTTTAGTCGTGGCTTTTATAGGTTTGGCAACACGTACAAGTTTCTACATGATAGTTTGGCTCGGGGGTCTTCTGGTAGTCGAACCAAACAACATCGTCTTGGTAGTCAAACTTAAATACATCCTATGGTAACACGAATTCTAGGTCTGGTACATCTTCTAAATCAGTAAACTCCACGGCCCAACTAGGTCAGGCGAGCTACTTGTCTTTGTTCATGCCCAACAATGCCTTCTTGAGAAATATGGTTTGGTTCATCAATTGGGTTTGTCCCAACAACAGGTCGGTATATTGGGCAACATGCCTACTGCTGCTTGACCGCCAACCCAAACACCACCAGGGTTCGGCCCGGTTCGAGCCTAATTATCTCCTAATGTTTTTAGGCTAAACGTCGTCTGGCCTAGCTCATCAGCCAACTCCTATGTCTTCTTTGATCCAACAGGCTTCCACAACTCCTTTTTCTTTATGGTCCAAAGCAGTTTCCTCAGGCCTCGTTTCAGAGATTTGTAGGTTATGATACTTGGGTTGGATTTCATCATAGACGTTGTGACTCTTCATTATTTATCTACCGACATGGGTTTAAGATTGCTTACTTAATTTTATATGTTTAGGATATTGTATTGACTGCTTATTCTACAGCACTGTTAGAGTGTGATATTTCTTCTCTTCAACAGGAGTTAACTATGATTGGCCTCGGGCCGCTGAATTATTTTCTAAGAATTTATGTTGTTTGTTCTTCTGCAGGGATGTTCTTGTCTCAAGAGAAATATGCGCATATGCTCAACTGTAATTGTTATCCCAAAAGCTTAATCCATTTCACAATAATAAGCTATACCAATAAGCAAAAACTAGAAAAGAGATAAGAGAAAAGTTGGAAGATTTATTAGAGAGAAACTAGAGAGGTGGAAGATTACACACACACACACAAACTATGCAAATGGTAACCAACACCCTCTCCATGTGTGGAGAGGGTTCTATTTATACCCTTGAGCCATGAGTGGTATGTGGGCTTTTCTACTTGGCCCGGGCTTGGCTAAACTTAGGCTTTGAGCCCGAAACACGGACAATATTAGATTACAATCCAAGCCCATTGAACCCGACTAGCCTATTACTTAACAAGACTAATTACGACTAATAAGACCGATAACATTCTTGTTCGACTTATATAAAATTAAGGCTACAAATCTCCCCCTAATGTGAGGTCTCTTTCTTCAAAACTCCTCGTCTACCGATGACGTTGAAGATATGACTTTTGGACGTTTATGCTTTTGCCTTTTATGTTTTTGGTCTTTATCTTGTTTGTAATGGCTTGATCATTCATGCTTTGTGATTTGATCTTGAGCCTTTATCTTTTGACTTTGAGTTCTTGAGATCGTTATCTTGAATCATCTCCTTGACTTGAATCATCTTGATTTGACTTTCTGATCAACTTGTGCTCATGACCAAATGCTCATACTTGTTTCTTGACATATGTGATTATAAGTCTAAACAATCTCCCCATTGATGATTCTTTATTTGACTTATGAGACTCTTTGCTAGTGGGGAAGATAGAATCAACTTATCTTAGAATCAACTATCTTGATGTTGAACGATTGACTTTGAAAGCTTGAGTATGAGCATGTGGTTTATGAATCCGACTTCGCTGGAATGAGGCTGCAACACCGTCGTCTAAACCTGAAATAAGACAGTTAGCAATAAAAGATGAATATGGCTTTGTCATTCATCTTGACTTCGGTTGCATTAACCTCCGGTTTCCCGTTTTATAGTATAAATACTATACCTGTGATCAGGTAGATTCAAAGAATCTCCTTGACAGGGTTTCCAGCTCAAAGCGTAGGATCTTCTAACACAGATGTATTAGATTCACCATGCTTGCTAGTTCTCATTACCGGAACGTCTCAAAGCAGACAACACGGTAAGAGTGAATCAGATAGTTACTATCTTTCTGATTAAGTCGTCAATTCATTTACTGGACCAAAATTGATATCCAGTTATCACAAGCTTGATTCATATAGAATCTTGCAAGTCACCTACCAAGAGCTTGTTTGATGTTGGCTCAAGCAGGATTTCCATCTTCACTGTGAATACTTAAGTATCACTCGGATGTTCTGGCAAGATCTCAAGGATAATGCGTAGGACTCTTTGTTACAACTTGTGAACTTTAAGGTGTTCAGCAAGAGTATTTTGACATTGTGTCCTAATGAGATTTATAATTTGATCTCTTCTTGGCTCTAGACTCGATTTGTGCACTTTTGGTTTTAGTAATCGGAGGCTGGAGCAGACTGCCACCTATTCAATATCAACAATCTCAGAGTGAGATGTCAATAGATAACGTGTGTATCTCCGTGACAAATGAGACAAGTTTCTTTTGAGAGAAACCCGAATGGCTGGGAAGGGTTGTGCATTGCATCACTGGGTCCATGATGTCGTCTTCAATATCAACAATCATCTTTGTGATTTTGATAGATTATGTATTGACCCGGTTTCTGCCTAAGGTGTAAGGAGGGCTTCTTTCTTTTCACCCTTTATCCATACATTCTTTAACCCCTTCAATGCTTACCAAGACGTCATTACTAACACCTTGTTGTGATTGTTCCAGTGTTAGCTCAATCTTAGTCGGCATTATTCCCTTATACTCATTCATCTCCAATCATACCTAAGGACTGCTATTTCTAACTATGGAGTGTCCTTGGGTAGATCTCTCCGGTTTTGGTTGGATCATAGGACTAATACCTAACGTAACCACCTTATGACTTCAGAATCGTCGTGAAGTTAAGATGTTGTTGGGGTGAGATCGTAACCATAAAACCTTTTTCGAAGAGTATAAATAGCACTTTGAGTCATTTAGATCACTTATTATTTTCTAGATCACATTTTAATTACATTTCTCCCTTTATTTTAAATACTAATGCACTTAGTTTTTGAAATACCATGTGATTAAAATTTGACTTGAAAATTCTATGGGGAGAAAATTGTTACAGCATGAGTTATGTGGAACTGTTCTTCTTGCTCCCCCTCAATTTCACATATATGACACCAATTGAGAGAATAAGATTATGACTTTGTAAATTCCATGTGAAATTGAGTTTGAGCTACTTGTATATGTTTTAACAAAATGAGTGTTAATATATTATTCACATTTTAACATTTTTCATTTGTTTAAATATTTTTTGAAATGTTTTAGACACACAAAATAGACATGTGATTATGTGCCTAAACGCATTAAAACTTGGTTTTAAACGTTCCCCCTCAAAAATTGACTCACTTATAAAAATGTTTTGACTTATGAAAGATGCATGAGGAGGGAGTGTCAAACACACAATTTTGAAATTTTTTGAAGAACCTTTTAAGAAATTCTTGAAAAATTGTGTTCAACGTGTTTTCAAAAAACCAATGTTACTTGAGCTCAAAAGACTTTGAATGTATTTTGAATTGACTTTTTATGTCAGCTCAAGTCCGAGAAGTTGTTATCTTCTCGTTGTAAGGATAAACGTACATGATTGCACACTTTCCTTTATTTGAGGACCGGGTTGTTATTTGTCATTTAATAACAAGCCATTGACTTGAGCTACAAAACTTTAAATGTTTTGTTGAATAGCTCAAGACCGAAAAGATTTCTCTTTTCGTTGTTAAGGATAAATGCACTGAAGCGTACATTTTCCTTTTCTTTGAAGAACGGGTTATTATCTGACATTTAATAATAAACCATAAAGAAAAATAGAAATGACATGTTTTGAAAGCATTTGAAACTCCTGTTCGAACTTCATTTACACGCCCGTGTCGATATTAATCAACATTTCTAGGTACGTAAATGTTATCGATTCCAAGAGACATGTCGAGAAGAATATTTTTGTGAAACATTTTCTGATTTTTTGATTTTGTATTTTTCTTTTTGAAATTTTATATTTTTGTATTTTCTTTTTCAAAAATATTTTCTAACATAATTAAAAATGGAATGTTTATACAAAGAAGATGTTGATAGAATATTTACATTAGATGAACCCTGTGAAGAGATGGGTTCGGAAGCCATTGAAGTACCTGCACTCAAAGATGAAGAGTTTGCACAAATAACAGTTTTAGGATTATGTGTTTCCTTTCCTAATGGTGAAGCACTATCATTCGTGTTGTAGCGGGTTTCAACTGGCTTTTTAATGGGAATCCACTTAAGACCAACATGAGTAAAGATTCTACCCGTTGGTTTCCATGTAAGACCAGATCTAAGAGGCGTTGTTTTCAGATACACATTGGAGGACTTATTTGGAGAAGACCTTTGTCCTATGGGGATCTGTCTACCATGATTCTTAGAGTCGCTTTTCTTTACTACGGGTATATATCTCTTTGTTGTCTTATGGGATTTTGCATCCTTTTTCTGTGCTGAGGCATGAGAATTTACCTTTGAGAGGTATTGTAAGATGCACTCATCGTGATTTGCACTGTAAATGCACTTTTTGCATGTAGGACATGCCAAGTCTTTTGACTTTAAGAAAGGCTTTTGATTCCTAGGTGGTTCTGCTGTGTTAACAGTTATATCCGATACACGACTACTCATGGATGATGGCCAATTCCTAGGTTGTTGATTAAAGTTCCTAGGTTTCGGTTTGTTACCATTAGCAGTGTTTGGTAATCTAGCAGATTGTTGCACACTAGGTTTGGTATTCAATGCTTAGTCTTTCTGAAGTTGTGCCTTTTTCTTAGCTTCCTCTAGGTAGTAGTTATGAACCATGTCATTTGAGCCTACAGATTCCTTTGGTGACTGAAATGACACATGCTTTGGGCTTTTCCTAGAAGGACCATGCGCATTCACATCATAAGGCTTAGCAAAAGACGATTTCCTAAATTGAGGCTAAGAATGTGGAGTGATTGGTTTTGTCAAATCATGCGACACACTAACTTGGGAGGCAAACCGATGTCATGGCAATTGGGATCATTCAGATTTATACGCAGTTGGTTATCTTACCACTGGTTGATTTCTGATTGGTTGCAAAGGCGGTTTCCCCAAGATTGATTGTTTTCCAAAATTAGTATCCACACTATTTCCTGTTAATTTTCTTAACTCATTTTTTAATGCTGCAATTGCAAATCCTCTGACCTGAAGTTGAGCTTTGAACTCGGCATTTTGAGCAATTAAAGAAGTTATGTGTTTTATAGTCTTAGCTCTCGTTGTCTTGAAAGAATCAGACAGTTCTTTGTAATGCCTTTTCAAAGTCTCCTTAAGTAATTTAGCCACTTTATGTTCCAATTCGATGTTTATTGTTTCAATTACATCTATGTCATGTTTAATCTTGGCTTCATTACTTTTTACTTTTGAAAATTGACCATGTTGCCCTTCTTTTAAAGCTTGATTTTGATATTTAAGTTCAAGATTAACACAATGTGCTTCCATTCTTAAAAAATCTTTTTAAAATTAGGCAACGGTCTTTTTGAGACAAATATTTTCAGACTCGAGGGATTGATTTGAGAGTTTAGTTGTTTGGTTATCAGTTAATTTAGCAGGCAAAGGACATTTGTCATGACATTGGTCAGCATTCTGGTCAACCTCTCCTTCATTATTGAATTCAGGTTGCTCAGTATGATGTTGTCCTGTAGCAAAGACATTGTTTTTAGCAGTCGTTTGTACCTCAGCCATTGGCTCTTCATCATATATGGGTTTGATATCTGCATCATCAGCATGTGCATCATTCCCTGATCTGCTGCTTGTATCCTGCTCTTTTGATTATGTCCCATTGCTTTTTGTGTCAACCAAACTAGCATCCAATGCTTTACTCGTATCAACCTTTTCTTTTGTTGTCTGCATCTGCTTTCTGTGTTATACTCTATTTTATGTAGTGCTCTTTTATCAATCGACTTCTTAACAGATTCCATGTTTTGGATCAATGTATCATGAAATTTTAGAATCTCGAGTTGAGTGTATTGTAGAAAGTAGTTGCGTGTCATTACAACATATTCATCATCCAAATAAATCCGTGACTTGATGAACATCTGAAACTGTGTCTCGAGTACTTTAAAAGCTGCCATGGATCCAATATCTTGAAATTCTTCGTTGTCAAGTTGCTTTTCTAGTTGATCCATGTTTAGGAACATTGTGCCTGTGAAAGTCTCTACATCTTGACCAAAGAGTGTCGCAAATGCACGTTTGAATCCAGACTCAGTTCGAGTTCCTTTTAAGTCGTTGTTTGAAAGAAGCTTGAGGTGTGAATGAATGAAGTGTCAAAAAGATACCATGCAACTTTCTTTTTGCTCTTTGTCTTGATTTGTTGCATTTGTTGTTCTTTCAAATTAGAACACGAAGATAAAGTATCCTTCTTTTCCATTTTACCGTGAATTGTGAAGTGAAAATGATTTGTAGGATCTTAAGTAGGTAAAGTGATTGTTGTTGTGGATTGAAATCAATTAACGTTCATGGGATTTTACAAATCTATGATTTAAACCGAGAAAATAAATGGAATCTTTTGCGGGATTTTACAAAATCAAGAAGAAACCGTGAAACAATGAATAATTGTTGTTGAAATGATCAAAAGACTTATGCCTAAGTAATTTGATGATAGTTAAATAATTAGTGAGACTACAGTTATATAATTGGATTTACATAGTGGTGGAAGGCAAGCGGGCAACAAGCTGCGTCGCTAGCCCTTTTTGGATTGCAAAGCCAATACGTTTAAAAACCACATCCGTGGATCTAGGTGTCATAACATTGCCGTGCATAACCCGTTGAACTCGACTGAGTAGCTCCACCGCCTCCGGTGCAAGGAAACCAAAGGTATCAAACGCAAAGGGAATAAACACGTGTTGATTTTCAATGCATGCTTTCTCGTGTTTTGTCACTTTGCCCGAGGTGGCTTCTAAAGCAGCCTGACCCGCTGTAAAACCCCTACTACTTAACCCTACGAGAGGAGAAACCCCGGTCAAATCCACGTACGCATGTTTCCCTCTAACCAAACCAAAAACCAAAACGTCAGCCGGTCTAAGTGTAGATCTTCCATCCGACGGGTTAGTTAAAAAGTTCACAGGTGCTTCTTTCTTAGCGGAGATCCCAGCGCGCCTACATATGTCAAAAAGGACGTCCCTAACCATATCGTGTCGGTATTTGAATCCGGGGAGCTCTTTACAATGAATCGCATGTTCCCCAAAGGAATCCAAACATGCCTTGCGACAAACAGGGCATATCGCATCAACCGGGAATAATGGAATCTTACTGGACGAATACTTAAGGGTTAGTTGCGATTATTTCTATGATGCTTATGTTGACCAAGCCCCGTCTATGGGCGATAGATTGTAGAAATGTCTGTGCATGTGTGGTGCGCGTAGACACTCAAAAATGGCTTTTTGTCTCATAGTCATCTCAAAGTGAACTTCTATATCCTTGACCATTTCGCTAAAAAGGACATTCGCCAGTGTTTGTTGGGCTTTAGAGGGGACAGTGTCCTTATTAGTGAAACCGCTAAAATCAAAGCTTGGAATCGTATCACGAAGACAAGCCAAAGCAGAAACATAATCATCATCCATACCACATATGCCACTGTCACGTAAGATGTGGTCTTGTAGCACCCAAGATTGGGCCCTCGAGGCTACAAAAGCATAAGAGGAAACCAATTTTGCCGAGTACAAACCCAACCCACCATATCAAATAGGTAAAGAAGCAAGTCGCCACTGTAAGTCTCCAAAGAATGGTCCACCACAAACCACTATATTTTCGATTGACCCACGCAAACCTTTGTCAAAAAACAAGGCTGCCTCCTCCATGTGTACGGGTTAACAAGTCCTTAAACCGAAAAAGAGTTTGGCAATACCCATACATGATCGAAGCAAAAGGAGCTCACTCTGCGGGTCATGTAACTGTGGAAGAAGACCCATCAAATCAACAACATTTGAGGCTCTCCTCATAGCCAACCCACTAATAAAATCCGCGTCTCTACTAACAGCTCCACCAAGAAGCTTCACACCCGATGACGGGCCTCCGGATTAAATTCGGAAACCAAGGAATAAAACCCTTACGAAGCTTCATACCATTACACGAGGGCCAAAATATCTCTGTTTTCTTAATATTAAGGTTCAATTTACCCAAACTGGACAATCCTTTTATAATGTCTAACACCCTGGCAACCTCTTTTAAATCTCCAATAATGGTCCTATCATCAAGATACCAAGCATGAAGAAGAAGCTTGCAACTGTCTTTAATCTTATGTAGTAGCGGGTGCAATATAAGAGCAAAAAGAAGAGGTCCCAATGGGTCACCTTGCTTCACCCCAGTGGTAGACCAAATATGCGTGTCTCCTATATACAATCTCGATGCCTGCCCATATAAAAAATCCACCCACAAAGAAATGGAGGGACACTTCACCCTAACCTCGTGAAGTAATGCCGATCTATCCACAAGGTTAAATGCATTCGAGAAATCCATCACTAAGCATGCCATGAGAACCATCATTGTGTTTTTCACTCAACACTTCCGATTGACGGCTATGTAAAAATAGCCTCAGCGCCACCGGACACTCGACCCCAAATTGTAAATACTAAGGTACTTTGACATTTCTTTACCCTCACCTTTCATAGCATCCTTAAGAAAACCATTCGTCTCATATAGTGCCTACTGCCAATGGGTCGAATCCCGCTATTCTGATTTAAGGAGATGGCGTAAGATGGTGCTGAGCAACAACTCTGCCAAGATAGGCGGGCACATCCCCCGCTACCACAAATTAACGACCTGAAGGTTGGTTGACCTTTAAGAGACCGTGGCAGTAGCAGGGACCTCTCTCCACATTATGATCTAAGATATGTTTGTTTGTTGTTTGCTTCACCCTCAAACCATCTCTCCACTTGAAGTACCTTTTGGAACATTTACGATGCCAAAATAAAGAGACACTATCAATCTTTGCTACAAGGGGAGGCTTAGAAAATGTGATGCTAGGCATGGATGGGGGTGGCTTGTAAGGATGTTTAGCCTCCAAGGCTTTAATACTATCATCACAGTATGGAGCAACACCGGAGGAGGATAACACTTTTACTGCGGCTGTAAAGTGTCCATCCGCAACCTTGCGAAGACATTTCTTGATGTTGGTGTTGCTCGTTGCTCCCTCCTCTAGAAAATCACCTCCACCTTGGCCAAAGGACCCCAATGCGGAACCATCTAATATACTTTTAACCAACGTTGTAATACCATCATCTTTTCCCCACATAGCCAATGACTTAAGTATAGAACTTTGTTGCAATGATTTTCTATTTCCGGACCTACGTTCTTGTCTATTCTTGGGCCTATACACCTGCAACGTGCATCTTGGAAAAAGTAACAACCTAACCCACGCATCAATAGAATCGGGTTGGGCGACCACCTTGCAAAGAACTGTTTTTAACGCTTGAGAAAAAGCGAGCCGACAACCATAAGAGATACACTTGACAGTAGTAATAGGCACTTTAAAAACATGATCCAGAACCTCAGCATCTAAAACCAACCCCTCAGTTATTTATGTCCCAGAATCCTTATTAGACGGCTTTAAAATGCCAACAATGTATCCGCTCATGTCATCGGACCCTTTATAAACACGAACAAGACCATCCGGGTGATGACAAGCGCGACTCACAGCATGTAAATCCATACACTTCCCACACAACCATTGGTTAAATACCTTTAAAGTTTCCTCGACTGCCATATATAATCTATGGTCCGTAGAAATAGCCTCACGTAAGACACATTTACGTTCATCGGACGGAAGGTGTAGCCTCTTGAGATGAGATACCAAGCGAGGAAACCCTTTATTGCCCACTTCACCATCCGGGCAATAATGAAATCCTCGGAACGGACATGGCCAAACCCCGTCCGAAGAGGTAGTGGTGGGTGTCACGCAAGTAGAAAAATGAAAATACATTAAATGAGTTTGTTAAGAGGATGATGGTGGGTTTTATGTATGTTTTTTTTGTTGAGACATTTTTACAAACACTTGGCGGGTAGTAAAAGATTTAATTGGATTTTATGAGTTTGGATGTGAAAGATTGCAATGAGAATTTGCATTGTGAAATGAAATCGTTGTTGAAATTGAAGTACGTGAGCTTTTGTAACGATTAATGAGCTTAAAACGATGATCGGTGCACAAACTTTCAACTTAAAATGAGTACCGGTTGATTAAAACTCAAACAAGGACTAACGGTGCAATTACGATTCACTTTGGAGGACTAACAGGCTGTTTTATAAGAATAAGGACTAACGGTGTAAAGTTGTTTTAACAATGAGGGTTATAAAACAAACAAAGGACTAGCTTTGAAATTGTGTTAGAGTTGAGGGACTGCATGTGACAACTTGCAAAAAGTTTCATTAATTAATTAAAACTCTTCCCTCCTAAACGTCTTCTTCCTCGTTTTGAAATATTATAAAAAGCAACGATTATGTTTTTAAGCTCGCGGACTCGTATGATTATCGTCGGTGAAAAATGAATATACCACGTTAATCGAAAAGATGTCACGATCACGATGATATAAGTTAAATGTCCTGCACTCAAAACCGAAAAACCCGAAATAGTTTAAAACTGCGTATTCGGTTGAAAGAGGCTAAGTGCGAGTTCGGTTCCTTTAAAACTGCTAATCCGGTTCCTCTTTACAATGTTGCTAATTAGTTTGCTTCACAAGAGTTTCTAATTCGTCTTATTAAGGGATTGCGAGTTCGGTTAAAAGAGAGTTGCGAGTTCGGGTGCTATACAATGTTGCTAATTCGGGTCCTTCTCATGAGTTGCGAATTCGGTGAATGAAGGGTATTGCGAATTCGGGTGTTTCTTTAACTGCGAGTTCGGGGAACAAAGTAATTGCGAATTCTGGGAACAAAGTAAACTGCGAGTTAGGGGAACAAAGTAATTGCGAATTCGGTTCCTTCAACAAAGAGCCAAAAACGTACTACGTCCTTTCCTTTGTCTTTGACAGAAACCAACAAAAACCAGATCCACAATATGAGGAGTTGTCTCCTTTCTTGTTCAAACGGCGCGGACCACAAATAAATAAGCCAAACAGAAAAATAAGCACTCAAAAACTTCTTTGTAACTAAGCTCTAATAAGCTTTTTAAGGAGAATAAGCCACGCAAAATAAACCCAATAAGTCGTTTAAGCTTTAGAAAAAAATTGACAAAAACACAACACAATGTTGTTCCCTTTAATTACAACAAAAGACACTGTTATTGATTGTTTTTTTTAAAAAATAAGCACGTGAGCTAATATTAAGAGAAAGCGACAAAGGAATTAAAGGAAAAGTAAAAAAAAACTGTTTTATAATGAAAGTTAGATACGAAAATAAATTGGAAAACAAGAAAGTGGTATCTACCTATTTGTAAAGAAAATCACGTTGGTTTCAAGTATGTAACTAAGAAAAAAAATACGCCGAACAAATGAATGAGCTCAAATACGCACAAACAACAAAAAAACCACTAAACTCACCCGTGACGAGTGATATCAAATGTCGGTGACCAATAACCACTTCACTTCATGATGAACACAAGAAAAATAGATAAGAAGAAATATGAAAGAATTTTAGAGAGGTTAGAGAGAGAAATAAAAAGAAGAAATGAGAGATGGTTGATTACAAAGTGTGTGAAAACAAATGAACCAACACCCTCTCCACACTTGGAGAGGGGTATTTATACTTGCACCATGAGGCTTACATGCCTATGGGCTTTCTACGGGCCGGGCTCGGGATTACTTGGGATTACTTGGGCTTTAGCCCATAACACGTGACCGATTAGATTACATAAACGAGCCCGTTTACCCTTTCTAGCCTATTACAACATATATTAAATAAATACTGAAGCTTCCTCGTTGAGTGACCGAGCTTCCTTGTTCGACTCAATATTTTGAGGCTAACATCGACAGACTGTAACGGGTTTCAAAGTGATGCAAAACGGTATAATGTAAAGCCGTAAAAAGTTTTAAAGACCATCATATTATGCACGTTGTTTTAGAAATAAACGAGACAATTGTTTCACTCGCAACGTCTTAAAATAAACAAGACCATTGTGTCACTCACAATGTCTTAGGAAGGTTAAACATACATAAATATATATTTATATATACAACTTCCATATATGTGAAGGAGGAAATATACGTAAGGCAAACGTAAACGCAGAGAAAAATAAACATAAGGCAAACGTAAGCTCATAGAAAAATAAAGTTCAAGGGCAAAAATAAACGCAAAGCATCATAATGCAGGGAACGATAAACGCAGGGCAAAGATAAACCCATAACATAGCATGCTCAAGGCAAATTGATTCTCACGTATACGCCATAGCAAAAACACGTATAAGGCACACGCAAACGCGCGTAAGGATCACATACTGGTTATAGACCAGACCTAGTTATACTACCTGGTTCTCTATAACCCTGGCTCTGGATACCAATCTGTCACACCCCCAAACGGGGCCTGGACGGAATACGTGTCCGAAGGCGTGACGTCATAATATACATCACACAAAGTACAAAGAACGACCACTAATGGACGTTTTAAAAATCATAACTCGTTGTATTTATTAAAAAAAGGATAAGTACTTATTAAAAATGGATAAGTCTTACAAGATTTGAAATGAAATTCAAAACGTTGCGGAAGCCTAATTAAGTTTTAAAAGACAACGAGTATGAATGATAATAAAGTCTTAAAAGATGATATCATATTGCACGTAGACTCCACATAGCACATCAGAGAAGTCCAAAGCTAAGCACTTGAAAAACATGCTTAAAACGTCAACATAAAGTTGGTGAATTCATAGGTTTAATGTAAACGTAATTAATGTGGACCACAAGGTTCCAAAACGTATGCGACAGTTATAACAGATACAACTTCACATAAAAAGGTATTTACGTTGTACTAAGCTCATGACACCGAAGCTAATAGGGAGGTAGCATGTACATTGCTATAAATTTGTTTGCCCTTACAAGTGTCCGACCAAAGACCACCTAACCAGTTTCGACATGACATATATCCGTTAGTTCTTGGCAAACTCGAACTAGTAAGTGCTTCTTACTCGGATAGGGATAATTAGTCCCAATAGATCTATTTATTCATTCGCGCTTACTTAACCAGCCAGTCGGTTAAAGGTAATTAACGGTTCATGATAATTCGGGCAATAGTGGTCTAAACGCTACTTAGGCAACACGTAAACAGGGAAATCTCACGTATAGTATTTGTGTCCAGTTTAAAAAAAACAAGCAATGTTTCTCACCCCAAGTTATAAAACATTTAATCAAAACGAGTAAAGGTAGGGCTATGAACTCACATCGAGTCGGTGAAATGAAAGAGTGGACGTCTAGGAATATGATCACACGAAAACGAACGACGGCACATGGATGCGACCTAAGAGAATATAGGTTTCGGCTTAGAATCGGAAGGATAGAAAAATACGGATATTGTATAAACATTTATTTAAAAATACTTTTGTAAATGTCTTTATAAATAAAACGTTAGTGATCGGTTTTTATGGTTAAAGGTATATATTTATATAAAATATATACTCCGTATAAAGTTATTTAATAACATTCAAGTAAAAAATATATATATATATATTGTTCAGCATTCTACCCAAAAATCTCAAATATTGATTTAAAACCTTTCGATAATGATGTTTTTATATCTTTAATTTATCCATTTCCCGACAAGTCACCCATGCTAGTGCTTCCCTCACACGAGCACGCTTAACTGTCGGTTCTTAAATTAAATACGTAGGTAGAAAACGTAAATAAGTATTTTAATTCATTTATATAAGTTAAGTATGTATATTATTTATCATTTATAAATAATATGTTTTTCAGAAAAGTTTTATAAAATATATTTTCACAATTTATTCTAAGTATATAATTTTTATAAAATTTCGGCATGACCCGTTCGTGTTTACACGTTTTCCAAAGTCGTAGACTTTAATAAAAATCACTTTCAATTTACATTTCACACATTCGATCAATATTGTATCAAAACTCTTTAAAACTAGACCGATAAGCAAAAAGGCATTAAATAAGTTCTTGGTTCATCAATAAGCTATCATAATCTCTTAATAAGCCAAGACATAATAAGCCGAACCATAAACTTATGAGTTAAGCTCAGGGTTCTTGGGATTTTTGTGTGGGACGTGGCTTAAAAGCCCATTAAGAATTATTTGGGCTTATTTATTAAGCCAAATAAGCTAAATGTTTTGTCCTTTCAAAATAAGCAAGAAATAAGCCGACTAAAATAAAAGCCAAGTCAAATAAGCTCGAACAACATTCCCTTGTGGTTTCCCCTAGTGGGCCGAACCAAACATAAGCCCAATAAGCTCAATAAGAACAAATAAGCTTTCCCAAAAGCTTATTTAAATAAGCCGAACAAAATAAGTCATAAGTTATCATTTTCATTATACGAAAATAACCACGATCACAAAATTATGATTTCCTTATATTTACTTTACTTATTTTCGAACCAATATACAACCTTTTAAGGTTTACGTAGTTTAAACATGTAAACTTCGATAATCCATTTGTACAACTAGTATATATGCATAAAGATGATCATAAAAGAACAAGTTTTATAAAGATTTGATGACTTACACGAAAAGAAGGATTAGTGGATGATTAGAGACTAAAACAATCAAACGTTGTTTATAAGATACCCGAACACTTTATCTTCAAATGGTTTTGATCAAAGATTGAGAAATTATGAGTTTATGTATGTGTTTAGGGTGGTTTGAACAAGAGAAAGAAAAAGGAGTAAATGTGTTTTTCTTGCTAAAAGAATGAATGGATGAATGAAATGTAAAAGACTTGTATGTGCAAGTTATAAACTAGGATTCAAAACACACAATATGTGTGTATGTGTGTGTGTTCGGCGTGGAGACAAAGGAACAAAGGGGGATCAATTTGATCTTCCAATGAGATTGTAGGAGAGGACATGTACTAGCTCCTTTGATGGAGACTTGTTTAGAGATTTCAAAATGCAAGAAAGGCATCCTAAGGGTGTTTGCTTGAGGTTTTTGGACGCATGCCATGAGTCCAAGAGTGTGGGATATAGTCTTTGGTTACACAATTCTATGGTGATAGTATTAGTAGTGCTCTTTTTGATTTAATTTCAAGGGTTTCATGCATACTTTGGTTATTAGTTATATCTAAAACACGCAAATAACGAAAACGAATAACGACTTCACAAAAATTACTAAAATTTTAAATATCAATTAAAAACGTAAAAAAAACGCGTCTACTGACGAAAGACTACGATAATTGGCAACCCGGTTTACTCCCGGTAACGATTCTTAGAAAATAACGGGACAACTTCCTGGTTACCCGAAAAAAAATTTTAAACGAAACATTAGAAATTCAAATTATCAAACAAGAAACGGCTTAAAAAGTATTGATCAGAAATTTACTGAGTTGTGACACATAGCGGTTACATGACTATTTTTACTAAAGCTTTTACTTGCTTACTACATGACTTTTAATACATGGTTGTTTACTCATGAATTTACTAAAGCTTGATTTGTTTACTACATCATTTGAGATCATTGAATTCCTATATACGAAAACCGTGAGTTTTGAACACATTATTTGTTTTACTTTGGACACAAGTACTTTCCAAATTGTATGCTATCCAAATTATTGTCTAAATATTATTGCCTAATTCCCTTCTCTGCTACTTAAGTCCCTTGTTTATTATGAACCGTTAGTTGCTATTGTAGTAAGCGTGAGTGTTGTGGATAGATCTATCGGGATTGACCATCCTCGTCCGAGTAATTTAAACCATGTGCCATGTCAAATGGACGCATTTAACATTTGAGGTATTCTTGGGGTTATTGGCAGAATACTCTACTTTTATTGGGGCAAAAATCAGGTTAAGGTTTTGGTGTCATGAGCTTAGCGCAATATTATATATTTCATTTAGACTTGGTGAATTTGTTTCTCTTGTCTAAATTACTTTAGTCTTGCGGTCCACTACTGAACATTACTTGATATATTGAATCACTACTTAGATTTCGAAACTAATACTTTTAAATGTTGTAACGCTTCTTTTTTTACTGAAATATTTCTTGAATTATTTCAATACTGCTTTTACTTAAACCTATAAATTCACCAACATTATTGTTGACGTTTTTGCATGTATTTTCTCAGGTTATTATTTTGCTAGCTGAGCATTTGAAGCATTCGAGTCGCGCGGTTATAAATATTTTTGAAGGCTTTATAATTTCAATACCATTCAATAAACGTTTTGACAATGTTTTCTAATACATTATAAATGGGACCTGTTGTAACTCTGATTTTTATAAAAATTATGGAATGGTTGACTTTTCAAAACGTCTCACTTAGAGTCGTTTTCTGTAACTTGTACTTTATGCTATGAAGTAGCATCCCAAGTGGTATTCCGTTGCGTTGTGATTTTTGAAGGTGTTCCAGAGTGGTATCATAGCTCAAGTTATAGCGAACTAGGTCGTTTTCAAAACCTGGACTATAACTGTTTTTCGAAAAAATTTAAGAGTCTTTCATCGTTGTCCGATATTTGCGCGCGCATGCTCCCTGATCCCTTATATGCTCTCTTTTGCATCTTTACTTTTATTACATGGGTAATGAGTATTTGATACTTGGCTATGATTTCGATCTCTTACGTCTATCCTATGACGTCTTACTATTTACCTTATATCAGTCCGTTATATAAATATTGATCACTCTGATTTTCGCGTACTTCTTGATTTCTCATTTACTCCCTTAAGCGTTGATACTGGTATTATATAAGGATATCTATACATATGGGCTATTTTCTTTTTGATCTCTTACGATTAACTTCGAACTTTTCGCGACTTTACTTTATTCACTTTCGATAATAATGAAATTTGGTGTAGTTTGTCAATTCCGTTGGTTAACTTATCATTCGACTCTGAGTTCGTACACCCTTCTTATGCTTCTAAATCGCATATATTGCTTCGTAATCCATCGTTTTGAAGTCTTCCAGTTGATGGGAGTACGAGTTTAACTCGTCACCTCGAATCTGCCGTCATTTGGCACTTGCCTTTGGAACGTGATTGACTAATGTCTCATTATTCTTCTCGTTACTACTTATGATTTTGAAGAATCATGCCGCCAAGGAGACTCCTTCTTCCCAACGTAACATTGTTTTGACCTCGTGTTTTGTTGTGACAATGCTTAAGTAGGCTAATTTATAATTATCTTATTGAAATGAATTGGACGCCTCTTCATTTGAAGAAGGAAATTATAAATCGTTGAACCATAAATTTCTAAGTCTTATTTACATGGATTGGGACGCCTTTAGATGTAAATAACGATTTGTAAACGAGTGGGCTTAAGTGTATGGCATTCCTACGAATAACTATCTTTCGATTTGTAATCCGTTTGTACGAATAATTTATTTTTCTTCGTTCATCTAATCATTATCGTTATTATTTTCATACGAATGAGTCTTTAGACTTCCTTCGGTTCGTAATTTGTTCATTTGATTACTTCCAAATGTGTATCCGACGTGGCGTGTGTCTCTTTAACAAGTAATACATCCGTACGAATCATTCATTGCCTTTACTCTTCGAATCGCTATGATTATTGCTTTTGTACAAATGGCTATCTTAAACTTCTTTCGACTCGTTAAATTCTTCATTTTAAATGGATTTTTCTTCGAGTCATGTATTTTATCCTTCCTTTTTAAGGATTCTCACGACATTCAATCTGTTCGCTTGCGCACACTGCATATATTTTATGCTTTGACTATTGTTCATTCAATTTTCGTTAGAACTCATGTCAAGGATCAGAGTTCACATGAAGCGTGAGAATCAATTCAAGAATAAGTACCCGCATCTTTTCGCCTCCACCTCGTCTGCAGCCTCCAGTTGAACTCTGAGGACTAGATTTCCCTTAGGGGGATCGCCTGTGAGAATTCGTATTTTCAGGTAAATAAATTTATTATAATTTATTCTTATTTTTACCTTTAAGTAAAAAATTTATTTATACTTTTACTCGATTCAGAAATTTCACGTTCCTAGTCAAATTAAAGTCGTGCTTGGAATATTTATCCGTTTTAGCATTTGAGAAATCAATAAATTTCATATTCTAGCTTCGAAAGCTTATTTATTCTTATTTTAATATTTCCTGACTTTTCCCGCGTAATTGTCGAAAACCGCGTCAAAAATGATATTTTTGCAAGTTTGACATTTAAACTATATATTTTGGGCCTAACTAATAATAAAAATTGATAAATTAAAAATTAACCAAACACACTCCTTAATTTTAGTCTCCATCAAAACTAAAAACCAAACACCCCTTTCCTTTTTACTAGTTCCTACAAAACCAAAAACCAAACAATCCTTAAAATTTTATAAAACATGAAAGTCAACTAGATTACTTGGAAAGTCAATGATGCTATATAATGAGTCATAACCTCATTAAAACACAGACAAAAAAATCTTCAACGAATCCTCCCCCCCAACTCTTTACTGTGTTCGACGTCACCCCCTACAAAACCACCAAAATCATCTCTCAAAATTCCTAAATCACTTCCATGCAACTTTAAATCCCTTCTAAACTAAACCCTAATCCTTCTCTAACAACAATAAACAACATGCATCAAGTCTATCGAGTACTTGATTTTGATTAAAAAGGGTTTTTGATCTAATTAAAGGTAATAGGATTAGCAAGGGTTAGATATTGGATAGTGTAAAAACAAAAAAAAAAAAAAAAAAAAAAAAAAAAAAACAAAAAAAAAGGTAAAATAAAAAAAAATAAAAAAACAATGTTAGGTATAAACAAAATTCAAAGTTTGGAGCAATGTTTTGGTCTTTATGGTGTTCGGCCGACGATCAAACCCAAAGCGGTTTGATAGTGTGATTGTCTTGTGTTTTGCATTGTGTTGTAAGTCCTTTATTTAACCTTTTTCATTGATTGATTTTTATATTATATGCATGAACTAGATTTGGTGTCGAGAATCCATAAATGGTGTTGCATGTTAAGTTTTTGAGGTTGGTGATGAATTGGGATGATTGAAATTTGTTTAGATGTCGATGTAGATTATTAGTATAGAGGCCGCCTTGTTAAGTTATGTGAAGTATAAAGTGGCGTATGGTATGTGTCGAATATACAATTACTGCATAAAAAAAAAGAAAAAGTTACGCAACGTGTTTTGAGTGTCGTAAAAATGTAAAAACTAATTTTTGATTTAAGGATATGATATGTCTTCTTTTTATGAACGTTTCGGTAGGTGGATCATCACGTAACTCCTAAAAACAAAGTTTTTATGGTCGATTGAAATTTAGAAAATTAAATATATACTATATCAGCACTTAGTATTTTAGTAAGCAACGCATAATTTTAAATGACCATTTCGGCTACTTTCGAGTCCGTTTTGGCCTTCCGGCGAAGCACGAAAGTTGTCCGGAATGTCGTTTTACTTTGTCGCAAGGATTGTTAGTCTTAAAAATGCGTAATGACGGGTTGAAAAGCTTGGAAAAAAATCTGCGTTTTTCTTTTTTTAGTTTGCATCAGATCTGATATACGGGCATTTTCGTCCTTTTCTGTCGAGTTTTGAGTCTTGGGTAAAACTAAAAAGTTGTTTAAAATGCCGTTTTACCTTTCCGCGAGGATAACTAAGGCTGAAAACGTGTGTTACCAAGTAGAAAAGTTTAGGATTAGATATTACATTTTTAGGAAAAAGATAAGTTTTTTGCAGAAACTTGCATGGGTATTTTGGTCATTTCTGTTAGGTTTCGGGTCTCGGCTAAAACTAAAAAGTTGCCCGAAACATCGTTTTACATAAAATTACTTTAGAATCCAAGTCGTAAAAATGTGATTTAGCGGGTCGTTTTGAACGGGTCAGATTTTAAGATATATATATATATATATATATAATATATATATATAATATATATATAATAAATATATAATAATTAAAGTCAACTTGCGAAATCTTCAGAAGGTCAGCTTAACGTTATGGAAAATAGTTAGGCGTAAAATATCTTAACAAAAACTGAAATTTGCAACTAATAGGATAGTATTTCGCTTTTGTTCGCATCAAGACGTCTTAATCTTTATAATGGGTCAAAATAGGAAATTTTCTTAAAATTGCATAATTGTCGGAATGGGTTAAAGTGGAGTTAAACATAAGGCGGATCATTTTAGTGGGTATAAATAAGTAAGTTTGGCGCACCCATGGATTCTACAATATAAGATTTTATATATGACGGAATATATATTTTACATGCTTGTGCATTTTATGCATTTTTATTATAAATATATTCTTACGCGCATTATTATTTTAGGTCGCGGTTCGGATCTCTCGACTTCGTTTCTTCATTATTGATCATGATGTTCGCATCATTGTCATCGTTGTTCACTCGTTGTGATTCTCTTATCCGATACTTCATTGCTTCTCGGTGAGTTCATAGTCCCACATTTTCTCTTTTAATGGTTTTCATAAACTGTTTTCGGGGTGAGAATACATGCTCGTTTTACCAAGTAAACTCATTGATTTCTACTACATAAGCATTACATGACTATGTTTACTAACACTTTCACTTGCTTACTACATGACTTCTAAAACATGTGCGATACATGGCTGTTTTCTTATGAACTGATTAAAGCTTGATTTTTTTACATTATTTGAGACTATTGAATACCTGTATATATGAAAAAACCGTAGAGCTTTGTAACACTAATTTTGTTTTTACATTGACACAAGTTTTTTTAAATTGTAAAGTTATCCAGAATTACTTCCTGAATATTATTGCCCTAAGTTACCTACGCCAAAAATTCCTGCCACTTACAGTCCCATCTAATCATGAACCGTTAATTACTATTGTAGTAAGCATGAGTTTTATGGATAGATCTATTGGGACTGACAATCACCATCCGGGTAATTTAAACCATGTGCCATGTCAAACGGACGCTTTAAAGTTGTAGTATTTTCCTATTGATTGACATAACATCCTACCCTAGTGTGGCATACCATTGCATTGATTGCAATACCTGTTAAGCTCGGTGTCATGAGCTTAGTGCAATAATATATTTTTCTAGACTTGGTGAATATGTTTCTCTTGTATACCTTACTTAAATCTTGTGGTCCACTACTGAACATTACTTGTTTTTCTGAATCACTACTTGGATTTCGGAACTAATACTTTAAATGTTATAACGCTTCTTTTCTTACTGAAATATTTCTTGAATTATTTCAATACTGCTTTTACTTAAACCTATGAATTCACCAACATTATTGTTGACCTTTTTGCATGTATTTTCTCAGGTTATTATTTTGCTAGCTCAGCATTAGGAGTATTCGAGTCGCGCGGATAGAAATATTTTTGAAGGCTTTATAATTTCAATATCATTCAATAAACGTTTTGACAATGTTTTCTAATACATTATAAATGGGACCTGTTGTATCTATGATATTTTATAAAAATTATCGAATGGTTGACTTTTCAAAACGTCTCACTTAGATTTGTTTTTTGTAACTTGTACTTTATGCTATGAAGTACCACCCCAAGTGATATTCCGCTGCGTTGTGATTTTTTGGGAGTGTTACAGTTTCTTAAGGCTCTACATCCCAAATGGAGAGCAAAAGTCACGGCGATCGAAGAGTCGAAAGACTTAACATCACTATCACTTGATGAACTCACCGAAAACCTCAAAGTTCACGAGATGATCATCAAGAAATATTCCGAAATAGTCAAAGATAAAGGAGAAAGAAATCTCTTGCTTTAAAGGCTAAGAAGGAATCTAGTGATGAGGAGTGTTCGACTTCCGGAAGTGAAGACGAAGAGTACGCCATGACGGTTAGAGACTTCAATAAGTTCTTCAAGAGAAGAGGTAGGTTCGTAAGACAACCTAGGAACGACAAAAAGGCATTCCAAAGAAGCCGAGACGACAAGAACGGAAAAAGTGATAGGAAGTGCTTTAGATGTGGAGACCCAAATCATCTTATTGAAGAATGTCCAAAACCACCGAAGGACAAGAACAAAAAGCATTCATCAGAGGTTCTTGGAGTGATAGCGGTGAAGAAGATGATGAAAAGGCTAAAGACGAAACGTGTCTCGTGGCTCAAGCATCAAATGAGGTATGTTTTGATTCCTCTTACTTTAGCGATGAAAATTCATCAATAGACGATTTTACTTTAGATAATGAATATAATAAACTATGCAAGATGAGTTTAAAATAATCACAAGAATAAACAACTAAAAGCTATTAGAAATAATTTAGAAAATGAGCTTAGTGAATTAAAATTAAAATTGTCTACACTCAAGAAAAACAAAGGAGTTGATCTCGAATGTACAAATTGTCAATCACTTAAAATTGACAACGAAAAACTCAAGGAGGAAGATTTTAAGCTAACTCAATTTGAAAAGAGTACACATTCTCTAAATGAAATGTTAAGCAATCAAAAACTCCAGAGATAAATTAGGTTTAGGGTTTAACTCATTTGAAGCATCAACTAGTGGGACTAAGAAAATAAAATTTGTGAAAACTTAGGAAAACACGCCTTCTGGTGGCGGTCCCCCTAAATACTAAGGGCGACCCCATAAAGTACAGACCCCCCCCCCCCCCCGCCAAAGCAATTAAGGAACCGCCTGTCTATTCACCAGAATCAGAAAAATCCGTTTCTGTTCAAAAATCCATTTTGGTTCTAGACCAAAACATATAATGGTAAACAATGTAAAAATTCTCGTTTCTAGTGATAATGAAGTTAAACAATTTTATAAACCATCATTAAAACTCGAAGTTGGATTTTATAAACCAAATTTTAGGTAAAAAAACTCCACCACCTAGAAGAGTCGATAATCATTATCCTCGTTCTAAGACACTGCAATTAAAAGGAAATGTTGGTCGACAAAACCAACCTCATGGTTTTCCCGTAACTTGGAATAACTTCTAACCTCAAAGTTACATGCCATGGGGAATGTTGGTCCTTGGTTTAGGATCTGACTAGCCTTTGTGAGACTATAGATAACTCGGATAAATCCAAATTAACTATATGAGAGACACTGACTATGAATTCTCAAATGTTAATGCGGAATCTTAACACAAGAGTAAAGAAGAAACGATAATACTATAATGCTATTAAGCTCTATGCTTCTATTAATTTTTCTCAAAAGTTCGTGTATAACACTGTGCCTTAGGGTTCCTCTTATACACCAAGGAAAACTCTAATTGGCTTTACAAACGTGTAAAAGGATAATACTCATCCTTTCCTAAGATATCTCTAAGATAACTATTACTATTCTGTTTGATAAACAGACTTAACTATAAACAGAATTAACTACGACCAGTACTAACTCTAGTACTGTTATACTCTACCAGTACTAATTAGTACTAGCCGAGAACTTAACTTTAGTACTAGCCAGTATTAACAAATACGTACAAAACTAACTAACTCTACCAACTATAACTAACTGTTATACTACCAGTATTAAAGTCTATACAAATCTATTTTCCCAACAATCCTCCCCTAACTTGATCTTCACTTGTGAACTTCAAGTTCCTTCAAAACATTCTTGATCTTTACTTTAAACACTTTAAGCTTTCTGAGGATGTTGTAAATAGAATTCTTCAAGTTGTTCTTGATCTGCAACACTTCAAGTCTTCTTTTTTTATCTTTGCAGCAACTATTCTTCAAAGCTTTCCAGCAATCCTCAGTACCATTGACAATTTTGTACATCAAAACATAAAGTTTTAGTCTATTCTCATCACTTCCAGGTGTGTTAACTCCTGTGAGAGGTGAATCATTGAAAATTTTAAATGGATTTGATGTCTCTTTACCAGTTAGCCATTAACTCTGGAGTAGTCAGTCCTTTGGCCACCAGAAAGGTGTATGTCCATGGTTAACTGAAAACCATTTCAACTCTCAGTACTTGAAACATTGGTGAGTTGAATACCATATGGTTTTTGGCAAACCATTACAGCCATAAACGGATTTGATATGCCTTTACCTGTAGTCGTTTGCTCAGGGCTAGTCAATCCTTTGGCACCTAGAAAAGCTCTGATACCACTTGTAGGTCCTTGGTTTAGGATCTGACTAGCCTTTGTGAGACTATAGATAACTCGGATAAATCCAAATTAACTATATGAGAGACACTGACTATGAATTCTCAAATGTTAATGCGGAATCTTAACACAAGAGTAAAGAAGAAACGATAATACTATAATGCTATTAAGCTCTATGTTTCTATAATTATTTCTCAAGATGGCCCCCAAAGCAATTAAGGGACCACCTGTCTGTTCACTAGAATCTAAAAAATCCATTTCTGTTCAAAAATCCATTTTGGTTCTAGACCAAAACATATAATGGTAAACGATGTAAAAATTCTCGTTTCTAATGATAATGAAGTTAAACAATTTTATAAACCATCATTAAAACCCTGAGTTGGATTTTATAAACCAAAATTTAAGTCAAAAACTCCACCACCTAGAAGAGTCAATAATCATTATTCTCGTTCTAAGACGCTGCAATTAAAAAGAAATGTCGGTCGACAAAACCAGCCTCATGGTTTTCCCGTAACTTGGAATAACTTACAACCTCAAAGTTACATGCCATGGGGAATGTGTCTTCCATTTCCACATCCTAATCAAATGCAAGGGATGTTTAGCACTAACAAGTTTGGACCCATGAGATATTGGGGACCAAATGTTTGAATTGTTGTCTTATATAAATAGATATGCCTTGGAGTTGACTTGGAACCCCATAAGTGGATAAAAGATAGTGGATGCTCTAAACACATGACGGGTAACCGAAAGCTCTTCTCAACCTACAAGGCATACAATGGAGGTAATGTCATTTTTGGTAGTAATCTTCGCGGTAACATCATTGGCAAAGGTACGATTTCTAATGACTCTCTCAATATAGATAATGTAGAACATGTAGATAACTTAAGATTTAACTTGCTAAGTGTAGGTCAAATATGTGATAATAAATGTAGAGCAACTTTCTCTGAATACGATAGCGAAATCACTAAGGACGGTAAGGTTATCAATAGAGGTATTAGGAAAAAAGGCTTATATGTGATGAAATTAGGAAATAAGCCGAAAGATAAAATTTGTCTTGCAACGATTGATGAAAACTCCACTTTGTGGCATATGAAATTAGGTCACGCTAATATGCGTCTTATTCAAACGTTAGCTTCTAAGGAACTAGTTAGAAACTTACATAAGCTTAAGTTTGATCAACACTTTTGTGATGCTTGTAAAATTAGAAAACAAGCTCACGCTAGTCACAAAGCTAAGAATGTGGTCTCAACGACTAGATGCTTAGAACTTCTCCATATGGATCTCTTCGGTCCATCCGTCGTACGGAGTTACGGAGGAAACCTCTTGTGACATTCCGTATTTTCAGGTCATTTTATAACGCCATTTATTTCGTCATAATTTCACCATTTATTTTATTTTAGTTTCGTACGCGTTTACTTTTAATTCTTATTATATAATTAAATCGCGTAAACTAAAAATCAACAATTAACGTAACAGACACCAAACGAATTAAAGTTTTCGTCAAGCAAGCAATATATTATTTTTACAAAAGTAATAATCAACTTTTTATATTTTATTTTTATTGGTTGCGTAAAGTGATTACGTTTCGCAATAAAATACGTTTAGGCATACACGGAACCACCAAAACTTTTCTACGCTTCAACAAATACCCACATTTATACCCAATATATAAAAGTTACAAAAATATATCATATATATCATACATGGGACGAAATTGTAGCAAATTATACAAAGAAATATAAGAAAAATCTTTCAACTAGTCTTTGTACATCTTTTACTCATTAAATCTTACCATACTTTGTTCCCTTTTGACCATAGTCTTCCTTAAGACCATGAGATATGTTTTTGACTAACTATTGCATTCTTTTTTACCAAGACTTACCATATATACATGCATACTAGAGATAGGAACTCATACAAGTAAAACACTTAACTAGAAAATCAAAAACTCTCCATTTCTCTCCTCTCTAACTCACGGCATACCACAAAGACCATACTCAATCCATACAAAATTTTCTACAAACATTTACACACATTCCTACAACATATCTAAGATACCTCAAGGTGATTTGAAGCATTGGTTAACCATTTAAAAGGATTAAGCAAGATTAGGGTTTTTATTAGAAAACTAGGGTTTCAAGAGTGCAAGCTTTGGTTTTATATCTAAACAAGGGTTTAGATACTTTGGTTCATCACACTACATCTCATTAAGGTTATCTATAAACCTTTATGTCTTTACTTTTATCATTTTTATGTGTTTACATGTTCTATATAACTAAATCACCATTTAGGGTTTTAAACATGTTAAATGGATAACTTACTTGTGGTTATGATTTTGAACACTTTTACATATGTTGGGTAGTTGATAATATCATGGAATAAAGGAATTATAAGTATGGTAACATGTTTGTTAAAGTATAAAAAGTTCAAGTATAAACTTGTAGTTAAAAAGTATATAAAAACAAAGTTATATAAATAAACCCCAAAAGATATATAGGGGCTGTTTTGGTTCGTATTTTGTAACAGCTAGATTATACTTTATAAAGATAGTACGTCTCATGACGATTCCAAAAAGATAAGAAACTCGAAAAACGGATTAATAACGAAAAAGATACGGTAAAAACAAGTTATACGTTAATAAACGGAGTCGTAAAAGAATTTTTATAAAAACTTTTTATAAAAATTATTCAAACAGCAAGTTTGGCATTTTTAACAAATTATACATATTTTTAGGATTCCAAAATGATAAGAATCGTAATTTTTCAATTAATAACGAACGAGTTATGAATTTCGCGAGTTTACGACAATTAATACTTTTATAAAACTATTTTTATAAAAGTTACTGTTCATGACAGAAATAATTATTTTTGTAAACCTCATAAATAAGTAGAACTTTCAATTACGAGAACGTGCTCGAAAGAATCACTAAAAACGGAGCTATAACGAATAAAATATGACGTTTACGGGTTTTACGATAATTAAAACTATAAAAATAACTTTATAACTGGTGTGAACAGTAAAAAGTACTGTTCATCAGAGGGTCAAAAATATGAAAATGTCAAATTATGATAACTCGTCCTAATACGAAAGCGTGGGCATAAGAAACGTCAAAATCGAACTTAAAACGCGAAAGTTACGCCAGTTTTACTAAAACGGTAATTATAAACGTTTTTACTTATTAAACACAATTTTACCAAAACAATTAGATGGTGATTGAACTATATAGACCTATATGTGGTATTAAGCAAAGTGCTATATTACTAGGGAGTTTCATAATGAGGCCTCTTCGGGGTGGCGTATCGACGAGTTGTTGGATTTACGATTTAAAGTGTCCTAGCTCCTCATACGTTCACTACATGACCTCTTAATTATGATAGCCCGAACGATAGTATGATGAGCTATACGACCTATAAATAATCAAAGTGTTTAGTACTTATACGACCTATATTGGATTAGGTTGCCTTCGGATTCCTTCGTGACGCATTTTTCTATTGTGAATACTTGTTGATTACCATTCACTCGAGGTGAGTTCATAGCCCCACCTTTTCTCTTTTAATGGTTTTCTTAAACTGTTTTCGGGGTGAGAATACGTGCTCGTTTTACTACATAAACTTATTGATTTCTATACGTAAGCGTTACATGATTATTTTTACTAAAGCTTGATTTGTTTACTACATGATTTGAGATCGTGAATACCTATATTTGAAACCGTGAATTTTAGACATGATTGTTTTACTACGGACACAAGTGTTTACAAAGTGTATGCTATCCAGATTACTGCCTGAATATTATTGCTAAGTTACCTTATTGCCGTGAAGTCCCTACTTATCATGAACCGTTAATTGCTATTGTAGTAAGCGCGAGTGTTGTGGATAGATCTATCGGGATTGACAATCCCCACCTTACTTGGGTCACTAGTTTGATCGGGTGCATTTAACATTGAGAGGTGTTAGGTTGTTGGCAAGCATCCTATATTCTGATTGGGGCACAAATCTAGTTAAGGCTTCGGGGTCATGAGCTTAGTGCAATAATACCTGTTATATATTTAGACTTGGTGAATGTGTTTCCCTTGTCTACCTTACTTGTTTTGGACTTCGGAATACGTACTTAGTCCACCATTACTTCGATCTTGTGGTCCACTACTGAACATTACTAGATTTATTAAATCACTACTTGGATTTCGGATGGATTTCGGAAATAACACTTTTAAATGTTGTAACGCTACTTTTCTTCTGAAATATTTCTTAAATTATTTCAATACTGCTTTTTACTTAAACCTATGAATTCACCAACATTATTGTTGACGTTTTAGCATGTATTTTCAGGTTACTATTTTGCTAGTGGAGCATTGGGAGCATTCGAGTCGCGCGGATATATATTTTTGAAGGCTTAATAACTTGAGTACTATTTGACGAACGTTTTGACAATGTTTTCTAATACATTATAAATGGAACATATTTAACTCTGACATTTTTAATTAAATTGAATGTGAAATTTATATTAAACGTCTCTTTTGAGGTCGTTTTCTGTGACTTGTGCGTTTGGACTATGAAGTAGCACCCCATTGTTACCATTCCGTTGCGACCAGATTTTGGGGGTGTGACACTAACTGCCACTTCAAATCCATCTCTTCTAAGTCATCTTTATGGATTTGTTCAAGGTCCTTATGTACAAGTTGAGACTCGTTTGGTTGATTGGCCAAAAATGCATAAACAGTGGCATCACTTAAGTTAGCAGTACTAACTCCATAAGCAGTATTAACTTCATTAGTACTGCTAGGGGATGACACAAAAGCCATATTTTGATAACTTGAGCTTGAGCTTGTAGTTCTTTTAACCTCTTGTTTAACAATCTTAAAATTATTGTAGAGATCATCAAAGCTCATTGTGTCTAGATCAGGTTTATTCCTCCAAACCATAACATAAGTATTCCACTCAAAAGGCAAACTTCTTAAAAATATCAAATTGAGATATTCTTGTGAAATATTTTCACTCAAGATAGCCAGCTGACTCACAATCTTCTGAAGCCTGTTAAAAATAGAGTTAAGAGACTCTGTGCTTGGAGCACTAAAGTTCTCATACTTTTGCTTCAGAAGAGTCTTCTGAGTCTTCTTTGTGGCTTCATTACCACCAAATCTTGTTTAGATAGTAGCAAACAAAGTCTTAGCATCCTTGTACTGATTAAATGTCATTAGATGTTCATTAGGAAGTGCCATCAGTAACATACTTCTTGCCTTCACATCATTCTTCTTTTGAACCTTTTCTTCAGTAGTTACAGGACCTGGTATTAGTGAAGTTGAGGTACCATCAGCATTTGTTGTTGTTTGAGCTGCTGGTTTGAATAGTTTCCATTCTCTATGACATCCCATAGAGCATAGTCTTGTACTTGAAAGTATTGCTCAATCCTTAGCCTTCACATATCATATTCACCCTGTTTGAGAATGGGAAACTTTACAGTAGTAGTGGTTTGAGCAGTCTCTAGATCCATCTCTTCCTTGTAAGTAAAGGGTTCTTCTTGTTAGTTTCTTCTAGATCAAAGTTTCAGAACACAAGCTCTGATACCACTTGTTGATCCCAACTTAAGATCAATTCCTTAGCTTGTAAAGGTTAAGTTACTTTGGATAGATCCAAAACAACTATGGTAGAAACTTTGTGAATACTAAAGAGTATGCGGAATCTACTCTTTAATACTTAGAAGAATATTAATAAAACAGTAAACTGTATGAACAATGATATTACTGAAAAGCTCCAATATTATTATTATCAATAATACGAGTACTCTGTGTAGTACTAGGGTTTACAACCTTGAAGCTATATATCAAAACGTATATGAAACACCATAACCTAGGATCTCCTTTTATACACTAAGGAGTCCTTTACAAGATAACTACAAATCTTCTATAATTCTAATCTTATACGTATCTTTCTAACTTTATAAGATATACACAGAATAAGTCAATACAAATCACTTGACACCTATTTATCACTTAAGCAGTCTTAATCTTCATCCAGCAGTCTTAAGTCCTTCAGCAGTCTTAAGTTAGTACTGGCAGTACTAACTTACTCTAGCAGTACTAACTGGTTAGTACTGGCAGTTGTAACTTGAGCAGTACTAATTCTTGGCTTGGCAGTACTAAGTATGAAGACTTTTAATTCCCAACACCAGGGGTTCCCGGTGTACCTACATATAACTCTGATGATGAACAAATTTCTTGGAAGTCTAGTGACGAAGACAACGATGATGAAGTGCATGTGAGTGAAGATGATGATAATCAAAATGATGACGATGCTGATAATGAAGATGATTATAATCAAAATGACAACGATGCTGATAATGAAGATGATGATGATCAGAATGATGACAATGCTGATAATGAAGGTGATGATGATCAAGATGATGACAATGAACAGACTAAATCGGACAATGATGATGACGACCTTGTTCATCCCAAGTTGTCTACTTTTGATGAAAATGACCTTTAAGAAAATATTAGGAAAAAATAAAAAGGACCAATGACCTTTTAGAATTAGTACTGAAATGAGTGTATGTTTGTTACCATTTCAGAAACTCTTTTGATGTTCTAAAAAGACTAATCAAGATGGTTCTTAGAGTTACTACTGCTCAGTTATATATTAGTGCTATCAAGCATAACTTAGTGCTGCTGATAATACTAATGAAAAATATGCTAAGTAGTTAGTACTGGTAGTATAAAGTTACTACTACTAGTTACTAACGTACTTGTTAGTATAATTATTACATTAGTATAAAGTTAGCTGGCACTAGGAAGTATAGTTAAGACTGCTTGAGAGGAAAGACTGAAAATATACTATTAGTTACTACTGCTATAACTAAAGTAGTACTGCTAGTGTATGGTTAGTACTGCTAGAGTAAACTACTAAGTAGTTAATGCTGATTGTGGCTCAGTACAACTGCTTGGTAAGGATTAAAATGCCTGGTCAGATCAAAGACCATATCAGAGAAGAGATAAAAGGTCGATTGAAGAACAAGAATAACTGCTGAATGATAAGTATCAATTATTTTATAAATAATATATTATAAATAAAGTGATATGCATGAGTTATATTAGGAATAGATATGCATGATCACTTGATGTGTTTTGTAAGCCCATTAGGGTTTTCCTTGGTGTATAAAAGGAACCCTAAGACATAGATCTAGATATCAGTTTTCACATCAGTTTTCATATTAGTATTCATAGTTTGCATAGCAATCATAGTTAGTATTTATAGCTATTTTGTAACTCAAAATAGTATTCAATATATTAAAAGTTTAGTAAAGATCTTGTTTTTATTGTTTCATTGTTCTTCTTAGTATTGCAAACTAGATTCTGCATAGTTTGTGATATTCTCAATCTTGGTTTCTACTATAGTTGTCTTGGATTTATCCAATATAACTAAGCTTTAACAAGCTAAGTAAGATCTATCAAGAAGGGATCAACATTATGTAATTGCTTCAGGAGCTGAACCTCCAAAGCCAAGGAAAGGTCAAAAGAAATTGGATTCAGCCATCTCATTTGAGGATACTCCTTCCAAGAAGAATTTTGCTAAAGCTAAGAAAGATGCAGCTACCAAACCTAAACCATCTAAGAAGAAGGCACCGGTCAAGATCATATTCATGTCAAGTCAAAGATACAAGTCAAATCCTAAAGTCAAAGATCACGATATCATATTCACAAGATGAAGTAAAGAAATCAAGACTGCGAGCACAAGACTAAAGACAAAGCATAGTATGCTAGGTTTAAGTTTTTATAAAATGGAGTGACCTCCCTTAGGGGGAGATTGTTAGGATCACGAAAAGTATCGGTCACTTCCATTATATCGTTTGATAGCTCGTATAGTAATATTTGGAAACTAAGTAGGCTAGCTTAGGAAAAAGCCCATGGACAAGCCCATGGCCGGCCTAGGTTGTTTGTATAAATACCCTCTCCATACATGGAGAGGGTGTTGGTTGGTTGTTTCATTCTTATAATTTAAGTGTGCATTTTCTCTTTTACTTTCTCTCTCTAGAAGCATCCTCCTAACCTCTTTCTCTCTCTAGATTTCTTAATAGTTCTTTGTGTGTTTATAGATTACAAGTATTCTACATAAGTGATTTCATCTTATTTTCTTTTTAATTTTGTGTCTAGGGTTTCAATTTTGCTTAAATTGAATAATTTAGGGATTTTATTTTTTCCTTCAATTTTCGCACAATTAGGACAAACATATAGCAATGTATAATTATTACGATTCTTAGAAAGCATAATTGAAGTAATTCGCCAAAAAATATTTTTTGCCAAAAACCCCAAGTTATAATTTTTGAATAAAACCTCACTTCTAGGAACTTCTCAAAACAAAGGTTGTTTAACTACATTGTTAATACAACGCAAAAATATTTTCTTCATGAATTGGGTCTCATGAATGTATATACGAGATGCTTAATTCATAATCATTTTTTGTTCCATTCATCTAGAGAAATATCAAACATAGGTTGTGCATTAAGGTTTGCTTATTATTAGTATTATCGCTATTTTTCCTTTGTTTGAGTCAAGCAAACTGCACACCCACATCAAGTCCATATAGACACACACTTATAGATCGCATTATATTGTATCTACATCATTTATATTTTTCGCTTATTGAGTCATTGTCATTTATATATAGGTGAAACCACGACATAAATTAATCAAATGGATTACAAACGAACTAAAGTATATCTCCTTAGAGTCCATCATTTGAGACAAATGCATGAAGAACTTAGGGAGTCTTATTGTACTCTTGAACAACGTCTCTTCCAAGAAGGAAGAATCGTTACTCCATCTTTCATTGCTGAAAACAACATGATTCCATTCTTTCAAGCTATAGGCCTCGAGCCTTTTCTCACTCTTAACGAACCCATATGCCCTAGATTTGTAGTTGAATTCTATCATAGTCTTGAAGTTAAAAGAGATGAGGAGGAATGTCCTTACATTAAGTTCAAGCTTGGTCAATTCTCCTTTAAGCTAACTTTATCTCAACTCTCTCAAATCCTTCAAACTCCATACGCTCTAGGATATTGGTGAATTGAAAACTTTGATCTATGTATGTTGAAACTACGTACTCACTTTATCTTGCTATGCTTTATGGATATTGTTATCATATTAATGACATTTGGTAGTGGATAATGATGTTTGAATGATAATTTGTTTTAAGTTTTGGCTGCAAAATACAGTTCTGGCCATTTTTGTTGGAACCTGCGACCAACGGATCCACCATATGGTAGATCCATGCATTGTCACGGTAGATCCGTAGGTCACCAGGCCAGGCGCCAAAATTCGAATTTTCTTGATTTTTAACTTTTTCTACTTTATCTTATAACCATGCTATATGATACTATGTGAGATTTTAAACCTTAGGATATAACATTATCTCCATATAATCCAAGAACCATTATACAATGTACTTCACCTCATTCACCTTATAATCATCACCCTTAAATACCATTTTCTTCACACCTTCTCTACATTTCTCATACACAACCTTACTAGCTCATCACTATGACTAGTTCATCCAAAACAAATTCACCAAACTTAAAAAGAAAAACCGCAAGAATGAGTGTCAAGTATCCAACCTATGTCAATCTCACATCCTTAAGTGAGGAACAACCAAATGAAAGAACTCCTTCACCACCTCCTAGAAAGAAATCCCTCTCACCACCACAAGCTCTATCAAAATCCATCTCTAGCAAAAGCACACACTATACCTCATCATCCTTACCAAGTGAGTCTCCTACACCAACTCATGTTGCACCTCCACCTAAACTTCGTTTTGTCATTCCGATAAAATAAGAACCTCAAGAACCTCCTCTACTACAAATGTCACCAAATAACCCCTATGTGTCAATGATGAACAATTAGCCACCGGGCCCCTCTAATCCATAATCACCACCACGTGTCTCACGACCACCTCCTGGTTTTCCAAATCCACCACTCGGATTTGAACCTCTACCATCAACCCGAGCGTTGTTTGTTAACATTAACAACAACACACCTCATCTCCATAACAATGCACCTACACTTGAAAACATTCACCATCCACCACCAAATTTTAGAAATCAAGATTTTCCCAATCCTCCAAACATTTTGGATTTTGTTTATCCAAATGACATGCCTCACCTCCATAACATGTTTTGCCAATGTTGTAGCACAACAAGGCATGAAATCCAAATGCTCCGAAACCGTGTCAACTACATGTTCTCATACATCCGACACTACTTCAGCTCCTCATCAAACCCACCTTACTTTCCGCATTAGCCGCATGAAAATCCCACCTCACCATCCAGACTATATGGGAGACAAGATTATATCCCAAGATTTAGAATTTTTAGTTGCTTTCTTTTCTTAGTTTAAATTTATCATCTTGTGGGCTTTAATGCCAAATTTTATACTTTATCCCTTATAATGAATTTAACATTATTTTCTTTTGTTGTATTGATGATGAATGTTTATTGCGTAAAATGTATATGTGTGTATATGTGGTTGTCATATATATATATTTGTACTTGTCTACTAACTTTTTTTGTAGCACGCATCTATAGATCGATTCCTTGGTGCCCCAAGCGAGGGGGGGCATACACCAAGGGGAGCACTTGCAATATTGTCTCTATTATTTTTTTCTTTGCATTCGTAACCAAGTGTATAATTTTACATCATAAGTCATTTAGACTTTTTACTTTGTAAATTATGTAAACTTTGTGTATAATTTTACATCATAGGTGACATCATCATTTCTCCATATCTTAGGCAAATCATACAAGATCACATTAAATATTTTAAGATTTGGCAATCTAAAATTCAGATTTTATGTCAGTCAGCCGGCACCATTTAATTACAATGGCCGGTACCTTTTGGGAAAAGAACCGCCATGAACCGGTGAATAGTTAATAGCTGGTTCTGTGTGTTTACATTGGCCGATACCCTGTTAGGAGGGTACCGCGGGAACCGTGCTATAGTGCAGATTTTTGGCTATAAATACCAAGCCATTTTTCATGTTTTACTCACCAATTCTCATTCTTATATCTCTCTTATAATATTATATTTCTATCATTTTCAGATCTAGTTAGCCTCATATATCATTTGTAGGTAATTCTCTTAGTAGAAGAAATTGCTAAAATTGCATACGAGACGATCAAGTTCAAGCTATTTTGTTCCGAGTCTCCATCATTTTATCAAGATCACCTTATTGTATCTTGAACTTCATTTAGTCATTGTAATATCATCCCTCCTTGTAAAAAGAAGTAGATTGCATTGGGTTGGTTCTACCTTTGTTAGAACTCGGTATTTAGCTTTGTACTATTAAAAGGTGTAAGCGACGTTGTGAGGCTTCTCCGCCAGTTGAAGGAGATTGGTGACTAGTGTTTACGAACTCTCGATTAGGTGACTCGGAGAGTGGAGTAGGGCAAGGAAGGTGTCCTCGTAGCCAAACCACTATAAACGTTTGTGTCTCGGTTCTATCTTTTCTTACTCTTTCTTTTTACTTGCACTTTATACTTTTTATCTAGTACATCAACTAATGCCATCAACTTCACATAAACTCAAACTATAATTTTTCCACACCATTGTTGATTATCATGGATTAAAGACAACTAATGCCATCAACTTCACTATAATTTTTATCTAGTACATCAACTAATGCCATCAACTTCACATAAAGACAATCTTAATCGGTAAAACTATTCAACCCTCCCTTCTAGTTTTCCACACCATTGTTGATTATCATGGATTAAAGTCTAAATGACTAATTAAGTTTGTGGTATTTGGAAAGTCTAAATGACTAATTAAGTTTGTGGTATTTGGAGGTTAATCATGCTTTGAGTTTTCTCACCTCCTTATCAATAAATGTTTTACAAACTCACGCATGTATTCCTCACATGTACAAGATGACTTACAAACTCCCACACCTCTCTCTACAACACTTCCATACCATACTTCCTACAATACATTCCCTATAATCATTTGCTAATCTCTTTTCCAACAAATGATTAAACACTCCTTCTACACGGTTCTACAACACACCCTTACTAATAATTTGTTTACCCTTCTTACCTAACAAATGATTATATCCTCCACACGCACTCTAAGCATTCATTTTCTTAAACCTTCCCATAATCACATTTGCCCACTCTTTTCTCTCTTATTGTCAATTTGATTATAAACCCAAATCAATCCTTTGATTTCATCCTAAACATCATTACCTTCATACTTCTCATCTTTTAAACCTTTTTTAAGCCTAAACTCCTCTTCACATAAACCTTCCCCAAATAATACCCACATGGAACAACTCACATTCACTTACATAATGTATCTTCCTTGTACTTGTTGTACTTCTTGTTCCCTTTATTCCTAACATAGGCTCCTCCACATCCTATCAAAACATTCTCCACCACATATCCACTATTCACCTTCTTCCTTACAACCATTTAAATTTTACATACACACTTCATCATCCTCGTCCTTGATCAAGCCACTTCATCAATCCAAGTTACATTACTCACTTCTCCTCCATTGGATTGAATTCAAACAAACACAACAAACACACTTCTTTATCCACCCTTGATCAATCCACTTCATCGATCCAAGTTACCTCACTCTCTTCTCCTCCCTTGGATTGAAATTCAAATCTCAAACAAACACATTTCCCTCTTCAAACAAACGCACTTCACTCTCTAAATAAACATACTCTCCATCCACCCTTGATCTTGCCACTTCACCTATCCAACTTACCTCTCTTCATCTCATCTCCACCCTCCATTTCAAACATGATCAAGAGGCTCCTTTCCATATCATCATCATCACATCATGACAACTCATGACAACTCATTCACACCTCATCCTTATCCCCTTCTCTAATTCTCACATGTGTTTAATAAATTTGAAATTCAAATCTTAAATCTTCCCTTCATAACATCCACCCTTTCTCTTCAAGTTTGGAATATTCTAAGAATATTCTCTTGTACCTTAACTAGCCTTTTAAACCATTAGTTAGATTCTAACTAAGCGAGTTACATGTTTGAGGAATACCCAAACTACCCTTTTTCGATAGTTCTTTTCTCTCTTTACAATATCAGATAAGCTAAAGGATTTTAAATATTTCACAAATGCTTTTATCAAATGGCTATTTGAGTTGGTTGACCTTGAGTGTAAGAATGAATGAAAGGTCATAGCGTGAAGTATAATTTGGGGTTTAACAAGAGCGGGTAGTTAAAAAGCCAAGAACCCAAAAAAATAGGTTCGAGTTCCTGGCGCTCTAACACATGGCCAACGCGTCACTTGCGAACTTATTTTACCCACTTCGGGTTCTTGGCCTATAAATACCTCCTCTTGGCCTTTGTATTCCTCACCTCTTGCAATCATTCTTTCCTCTCTTTTCTCTTCTATAATCCTCTAAGTCTAAACATCATCGTGCTCTAATCTTTTCATCTTATCATTCTATTGAAGTGAACACATCTTCGCAAGAGAGCCACACAAGTACCATACGTGTATGTTTTGTCAAGGGTCTTCTTTCTCATACCTTTTCTTTAGAATCGAGTCTCTAGGTTAGGTTGGGATTTGATTCATCTATCTTCTTTCAATTAATCGAGTTGTAAGGGAAGTCTTGTATCTATAGGATCACGCCTAGATCATTAGGGATCTAGTTGGGGTTTGGTAAGCTTTCAAAGGGAAGTTCTTAGTGGTCCTAGTTGATCTAAGTGATATTATGGGTTAAGTCGAATCACTGGTTCTTAGGGGTGGATTCCGAGAGCGAAATACCGCAGGTAGAAACTCTTCTTTGTGAGTGTCAATCTTTATGCATATTGGTGGAGTTAAATTGTAATACAGTTTGTAGTCCACCATAAGGATTATACTAGTATAGTATAGGTGTCATGGATTCGCAACTGGACGTACGAAAGGACTAAATCCCCCTTCCTGAACCAGTATATATCGTGGTGTCTTTCTCTTTCTCTCTCTCTATCTCTATCTATTTATGGATTCTTTGCTAAGTAGATCATTACACCACTTGGCTCTTTCGAGACTTGAAGTTTTATAAACTTAGAAGAAGTCAAGAAAATCATATTCACTCCCTACGGTTCTACACAAGTCTTCAAAACAAAAAAATAAGGGGATACCTAACCGATAACACAAAACAAAATAGTAAGTCTTACCATTCATAGTTTATCCCAACCCAAAAAATAGGAACCGTCCTAAGCCAATCAGAAGTGTGATATTCCCTTTGAGATTTCCACAAGGCCATCTGTCTAGAAGATAAGGAAAATGTAGATTTTTCAATTTTAGTAACACATGTGAAATATAACTGTCATTTTCTTCATGAATTTGGGAGCAACGATCTTACTTGAATTACTCAAAAGGTCAGTCTCCATATATTTATTAAACACAGACAACGCATCATCAAAATTAAGCCTAGCAGCTACAATACTAGTATCCTGTAGAAGCTTAGTCTGCAAGCCAGCAAACTGTAATCCTGACGCAAGAAAGACAAAAATCAAAACATCACTTGCAGAATAGACACCAAGCCCCCCAAATGCAAAGGGTAAGGTGGCAAACCTCCATTGCCCGTCGTTAAACCCTGGTCCATCAACGTACGCTTAAATTAGTATGGTTATTATTAAATTGAGCGTCATACTTAAAATACCATCAACGTACGCCTATATATTATTGGGTATATGCACGAATTAGATATAATGTATTTACAAATTCGTATTTAAATGATTTGATTTACGTCTAAATATCAAATTAAACTATTCAAAGAATAAGATTATTAAAAAAATTATTATATTTCAAAGCCGAGCAAATATATTTGAGATATCATTAATAATTATAATCGTTGTCCAAATCTAATACTCTTTTGTTAAGTTGTGCGTACATGGGTAAAAAACTAAAACACGAATAACGATAAATAATTTAATTGTAATACAAAATATATGTAGATGCACGAGATTATAAGTATTAAAATGAAAGTACACTAAACAAATTTAGTTAAAATATAATTATTAATTGTATGCGTATAATATGACAAAAATATCAAATACTATTAAATTTTTATATATTACTCCATAATATATAAAACTAAAATTTAAAAATAAATTGAATTTATATGTAAATACTATGCCTATAAGGACTTATAACCAAGGTTATAAATAGTGTGAGGTGTGACGTGGCAGCATGACTAAGCCTCACGCCTTAGGAGTCACGGCGAGTCATGGCGTTTTTTAAGGCGTGGTTTAAAGCGGCACAAAATATAAAAATATTTATAAATCTATACTACTTATAAAGGAAATTCGAGAAAAGTGAAAAGTGAAATGTGAAAAGTGAAAAGTGAAATTTTCAATACTATGGAAAGTCTGCCGAATTGTTTAATGTGAAATGTGGAATGTGGAATGTGGAATGTGAAATTAGTCAAATTTCTCAAATTTAGTCAAAATCAATACTATGGAAAGTCTACTCCTCCATCAAAACCATAGCTTTGGAAATTCGTATCCTCCATCAATACAGAATAAACCATTGCGGGAAAATGTTATTCATTTCAAATTCAAAATGATGCAAAGGGTTTTTTCATATCCTATATAAAAAACCACCATTTGGAGGAGTAGACTTCATTCCAGTCCGGTTTACAACCACTTTACTTCGTTACAATTATAAAGAAATGAATTTGAATACTGAAAGAGATGTTGTCGATCTTGAGAATTAATACACGAAATTAATGCAAGAAATGTTGAAATGCTGAATTAATACACGTAGAAAATTAATACACATGAAGAATTAGTACACGTCCATAATTAATACACATTGAAAGTTGTTACTAATTGAAGTCTAATTTAGGAAATGTAGACGTCCAAAATTAATTAAAACGAGGCATTCAGACCCGTGCGATGCACCGGACTTGTTTTTCGAAAAAAATTAAGCTTTTATGAAACTCTTATTTGAGGGCATACGATACTTTGATACTATATCTCATGATAGACTTGTATTCGAGTTTCTTGATTGTTTCAGGAACCTGTTACCATTCTGGATCAAAATTTAAAAGTTCCATTTTGACCATAAGAATTATATAGTATTGTTTATTAGTGAATAACTAACACTTTCTCATTAGAAAACTAAGTTAATAATTTCAAAATACCACAAATCTCTTAAGGGTTGTTCCTGTTAATCTTTTTCGCCGTAACTTTTTCTGAGTTTGGCAGAATGTTTATTGTTCGGTCCTGAATCCTGATGTTTGCCCATGTTCTGAACTATCTCATGAGCAACCTCCTTCCTGTTCACCGAATACCAATATGTGGGTGTTTTCATGTTTGCTTTTGTGGTTTTAATCTTTGTGTTCCTCGGCTTGGTTAAGGGATTAGTACCCGCACTCAACAATGCACATACGACACCACCAAACAATGAAGGCACGTATTGCACATGGACTCATACTCTCCCGAATTAACCCTTTCTCCAGCAACTCAGTCACTTGTCACTGAAGCTCCGCAAACTCCTTCGAATTCATCCGATAAGCTGGTCTGTTCGGGATAGCGGAACCTGGAATAAAATCGATGCAATGTTGAATGTGTCTCATAGCCGGTAATCCAAGGGGTATGTCATAAAGAATCACATCAGTAAACTCCCTAAGCAATGGTTGAACTTGTAGAGGAGCTTCACTGATATTCTCGTATTTCTTCTACAAACCACAAGAGTAAACACATAGGGACTGGGTTTTTCATAAGTCTCTCAAATCTAGTCTTCTTTCATAAACAAATTAGAACCCCCTTCATGTGTCTATGACGAGAATCAAAAAGGAACTAAAGTAATTTTCACAATCCCCCGAATCCTTCTAAAGCTTGTAAAGTGTTTGGAACCCGCCCTGGTTTGTTTTCCTATCAAAATTGCCAAGGGACTTTCCCTAAAAATGTGAGCCGCTTCCATCGGTATAACTTCACACCACACTTCATCTTTATAACTCTTACCAATAGAACACTGCACAAGACAACGTTTACTAAATTTAACAGTGTTCCCTTTTTTAACCGAGTTAACTGTACTGTTTCAGTTATGGTCTTCAGTCTTCATTCCCAACTTCTCAACATGATATGTAACACGACATCTCATCAACAGCCTCCGCATCAATAATATATCATAAATTTCATCCTTTACAACCTTGGAAGTACAGTTGTTCTCTAAAAAAGTTATTAACTAAGCCACGAAATTATCGTCAACAGATTTTGAAACAGCATATCTAAACTCTCTGAATAACCAACTGCCTCTCCATGACAAGATCTTACCAACTATTAGCTGGTTCATCAAATTCAGGTGTCGCATCGGTATCATAAAATCTTGCCTGCATCATCAGGTAACGAAGGCCAGTGTTTTCAGAATTCAGGCAAAGTTCACTTGCATAAATCCCAAGCCCGACTACACTTGTAACAACGAGGGGTTATTGTCAACAAACACGTAGTTTAGTATTACCTATAGCCGAGGTTGTAGAGGTTGTGGCTTTAAGTGTTGTCCTAGGTGCTGTAAGGGAGCGTTTTCTGTAGTGGGGAAAATCGACTAGAGGAACCCTTAATCTTCTGTTTTTTTCAACCATTAAAGCTAAACAACAAATATCCATATAGGTCCAATAAGGTTGAAGACTTACAATATTAGAAATCTCAGGCTTAAGGACTCCCAAAAACTGTGCGACAACCTGCTCTTCTTCTTTAACTACATCACACCTCATATAAATCTTATCAAACTCATTGATAACCTCTTCCACAATCATGTTCTGTTGGGACATATTATGATAGTCAAGAAAAGCCTATTGACGATGATTTTCTGGTAGAAACTTAGCCTTCATCAGTTTCTTCATCTTTTCCCAAGTCTCAACCTTCGATTTCCCTTCAATTAGTCTCCTTTTATTAACATGATCCCACTATAACGAAGCATGTTGTCGAAGCTTGATGGCCACGAGTTTCACTTTCAGCTTGTCAGGGATATCCCGCACATCAAACACCCGTTCAACCGTACTCAACCAATCAATAAAATCATCTGGATGAACCCTTAACCTGTAAACTCAAGGATCTCAATCTTTAATCCCAGACTGCGAATAGGATGATCGCGATAATCTATTGTCGCCATCTACATCATGATCATTATCGATCGAGGTTTGAATAAAGAAGGTTAAACATACCTAGGTTTTTTCTCCAGCCAAAAGGATTGGACATCCACTGACTCATATCCCCAGACGTTGGGCTCATAGCATCCACATCCCCTCTTCTGCCAATTCTTAGTTCGTTCGTAATTGCTGTAGCTCGAGTTCTTGGAATCCGCTGGCATACAGCCTTATCATCGTCTCGCTCACGAGGATCACGAGCAGAGGTGCTGGTTCCCGTCGCAACTGTCTTTTCTACCGCATGTGTACATATCACCTAAAGGCTCTCATGCCAAATAATGCATCTTGAATTTTAAAAACAAGCCACACAAACACAAGACTAATCTGAAATTCACTCAAACAAGAATTCTCTTATTTAATCAACTTATAGGTTTCTCAAAAACTGCCAGAGACAACTCTAAAATCATCCTTATAAAGGAGGATAAGTTCTAAATAAAAAAGAAACAAAATCTCATACAAAACATAATTGATTATGTCCAAAATAAGGCCTAAAAATAGAAGACCAAATTTTTGAGGGCCCCAAACGACCCCAAAAGGCCCAAAACTAACATGGGGGGGGGGGGGGGGGGAGAGAGCTCATGTCAAAGAGAAAAGTCTTACTGTTGGCCATTTTTGAGTGACCATAAATAGTCATTAGTTTGCGAAATTTCAGCCCATCCGCCATAGAAATTTTGATGCTCGCAAAATAAGCGCCAAGTGTATTTGTCACGTTGACTCGCTCATTGACACGCACCTGCATCAATATGTTGTTTTTGGAAATGGGGACTAAAATGGGTTTAAAATTTGACAGATAAATGGTTCAATAAAGTGCGCCCGATCCAAACTGAGACATTCACAATACCCTCATACACCCCTACACTATATTAAGTATTTGACCATGCTTTTAATCTTAGCACTAGATGATTAAGTGTTTGAGTATGCTTTTTGATTCTTTAATCCTATTATTTTTTTGCCCTCGCTATCCTTATACATCTTTGCAGAAGTGATAATTATATCATATGATGACTCATCCCTTGATGCCTTTGTTTTCTCAGATAGTGATTCATCTAATGATTCACATGATTATATGTACGAAGATTCTAGTGAATATCAATCAACTTTCTGGCTCGGCGTAGATCTACCAATGGCAATTCCCTAAGCAAACTCAGGAATAAGCACCAAAAACACTTGATGTCCCTATGCAGACTGAGGAAGAAGAGCCAAAACTACTTGATAGCCCTATGCAGACTGAGGAAGAAGACCTCATACCACTTGATGTCCTTATGTAAACTAAGGAAGAAAACTACATACCACTTGATATCATTTACCCACATCCAGAAATTGCTTCAAGTTCTAGGGGTATCAACACAAGAGGTCAAGTACATTATGGTCTTAGATCATTAAGACACATACAGGAAGAGGTAGTTGTGGTCAAGAAACCATACAATTTGGTCAAAGTAACCAATGTCGTTCTTGGGTTAAGAGCTCCAAAAGCAAAAGTTGGATGTTCTGGTTCTGGCAGAAAGAGAAACTCTTAAGTTTCTTGCTCAAGATAAGTCTTTTGGTTGGTATGTTGATGATGTGTCATTTATATACTTTCCGGGGTCATTTAAACCCACAACGAACCCGATAAACCCGATTCCTTATAGGGTCGGGTTGCGGGTTAAGTTATATTTTTTCAAAACCCGATAGACCCGACCCGATAACCCGATTGACACCCTTAGGTGTAACAAATAATTTCACACTATTAAGTGTGAAGATTTATAAAATATTTCACACTTTAAAGTGTGAAGATTTAGAAACAATACTTTACACTTTCAATTGTGATAGTTATTTAATTACGAAAAAAGCCATTGGGTAAGTTTGACTAAGACTTAAATAGTTTGAATGTGTTACGTGATTGGTTAGTTAAACCCGGTAGTCAAACTATAAGTCTAGAAATTATGTAAATGGTTATAGAAAATATTATGTGTCACAACTTTGAAAAGAAAAGACTTAAGGGACTAAAAGTGCCAATAAGTCAAACTTGTAACTAACTCATAGTAAATCCCTGGCACTTTCGTGAGACTTCTTCATTTGTGTGGAGGATATGTGTGCCGACATAGAAGGAAAGAAAAGAGAGGGAAACATGCTTCTTGATGATCAAGTGAAGAAGATTAATGTTTCTATGTTAAGGGTCCAGCCCTAGTAATGATTCCTACATGTAAGTAAACTCTTATTTGAGTTTAATTTGTAATTAAGAAATTAGAGTTCATATACCTTAATTAGGGGAATTGGGTAAAATATGTGTTTAAGCTAATTAAAGAGTATAGTAATTATAGGATAAGTTTTACTGAATTAAATTGGTAATCTTATGGGACTAATTATCATATGATCAATATATGATTATATGATAACTAGAGGTGTTAAGAGGTGAGCTATGGTTGCTTTAACCATTGTTATAGTAGTTGGATTATGTGTATTAAGTGTTTATTTTTATATTATTTGATTTAGATTGCAAATGAGGATGATGATTATGATGATGATGATGTTGGTATAATGATAACTTAGCTTTAGAGATAAATTAAGTAACTTGGTTACTATATGCTTAACATGAAAGTTATTATGTTATCTGATCATGAATGAAAGTGTTAAGATAGGTTATAGTTGCTTAAAAACCACGACGAATCAAGAGACTTAATAGTTGGATGTTATAGAACTAGCTATGTATTATGGAAGGATTAAGGTATGTGATAATGCTTTTATGTGTTATAGGTGAGTTATAGATATGTGGTTATAGTATATGTAATTTCTATAGCGTTAGTATGCGACAATGAATGGTTTAATGTTGACTTATTGTTAAGTGTTCATATTGCTAATATGATGATTGGCGTGTTAATCATGTATTAACCAATTACTTACTAAGTGTTTCGCTTAGGTTATAGTTAAATATGTTTTGTAGGTGCTCATGGAAAGATGGTAAGTACTTGGATTAAGGCTTAAGGTTGGAAGTGTGCAATGGAAGAGTATTGGATTATGTTAGAGCTTAGTGTTAGATGCCGAGCTTGAAATAAGGTTGGACCCCCAAAGTGTCATAGGATGGTTGTAATGTTATTTTGAAGTGTCAAAGTATTTCATTATTGTCGAGGTTAAAGTGGGTCAAAGTCATTTTTATAGTTATGTGTTATACTATATGCAAAATGGGTCAAAACTGGCGTTTGGCAAACCCCGTAAAGTATGCACTTATGGGTCATTTAGACCATAAAGGTTTATGAAAATGATGTAATATTTTATATTAATGATTTTGGAAGTTTTGGTAATATGTCGAGTCGTGTAAGTAGTTTTCCAGAAATTAGAGAAAGATATGTTTTTGGTAAAAATATGGAAATATGAGCATAAGGCCTTCTACGCCTAGGCATAAGGCCTTCTGAAATCAAAATGGTCTTCTAAGTTTTCTGAGTAACGGGTCATACGCCCTTATGGGTTGGGCATAAGGCCTTCTGCCTAAAATTGTATTTTCACAGAATCTGAGTACCAGACCATACAACCTTCTGAGTTTGGGCATAAGGTCATATGGCACCCTTCTAGATTTGTAACATTTTGTTTGTTTTGTAATAAATGAACCATGGATCGTTATAGGTCATGCCACCTGCCATTTTAAAGGTATTCGAGTCTACTTTCATCTAAAGATACTTTCAAAGGCTTAATTGTAATTGATTTTGGTCATTTTATAAAACAGTTATAGAAGGTCATTCTCGGTCATGCATTTGAGCAAAGTTTTTAATTTTTAGTCAAATTTAGAGTTGGGAAAGGGGCGTTTCAGCTTGGTATCAAAGCTTCTGTCTAAGTGAACTAGGATGCCACTATAGGTTGCCTAGACTTAGATCACTTGTAGTTGCATCTTTCGTAAGTGTAATCTAATGCGGAATGTAGTTGCCTTAGTTATAAGGTAGTGAAATGCTTACGGCTATGAAATAAAGATAATGCTTAGACATGGATTGTTGTATGATGTATTATAGGATGCATTGATTAAGAGAATTGAATGTGATTAGTAAGTTTTGAAACTTGTGGCTAGTGTCGCATGTAATTTTTTTGGAACGGAAATTTGTGGCTACATGACCCCTAGCCCAGAAGGCGTAGCGAGCCCACACAACTAGGTTGGGTCCAGCCCAGAAGGCAATGGCACCCTTCCCTTTACACACGCGGGAGGAAACCCCTATCGCCCTAGACAAGACTCGAACATGAGACCTTGTCTAGGAGGGTAAAACCTCCATACCATTAGTGTCGCATGTAATAGGTTTGTGTGAATGAAGATGTGTAAGTAATGACAATTGTGTAAGGGCTAATGACCAATATATGGTCTAATTCGTATCTTATGTTTGACGAATAATGATAAGGTGTAGTAATAGAGATGGATGGGTTATGTACTAAATATGTAAATATAAAAATGTGACGAGGTTTAAGTTGTGATAGCGAGAAGATGAAATCATGTTACATAAAAAACATGATAGAAAAATGTGATAGCAAGAAGTGTGTAAATGGAATGTATAGAGATGATGCATATAGATTGGTTGCGCGAGAAATCTTAAGTGATATAATATGGGCTAAGTGAATTGTAAAACATGAATAGAATCATGTTAGTATATTGTAATATGTTTGGTAGGTAAAATGAAGTAATTGAGAATGTTATAGAATAAACCTATGTAAGCTTTTTATGTGGGAAAAGTCGGGTAGACCGAATAAGTAATAGTATAAATGGTGAATATGGTCAACAAGGGGTTGATGGGTAAATGTAAAAGTGCGACGTGAGTCACATAGAAAATGTGAAAATTATATAATGGACAAGCATTACAAAGATCTTGTCTAAAAATTAAAATAGACGTGGATATTGCTTAAGGCAATGAAAAGTAGGAATGGTAAAATGTACTTGATGAGAAAAGTACATGAATAATAAAATGTGTTAAAATGTTAATATTAGATCCATTATGTTGTTATAGATGAATCAGGGAAGTGTTATAGTGATTGTTACAGAAATCCTCTAGAGGGATGCATTATAGTAATCCTACGGGATATGTTATAGTAATCCTACGGGATGTGTTATAGCCCCGAGTAAGCAAGTGAATATTATAGAAATCCTTCAGGATGATTTAAATTTGCCTTCACTGGCAAGGATTGCCTACTTCCTTATCATGTGTATTGGTCCCTTCGGGGAAATGTTATAGTAAAATGGATCTAGGGCTAGAAAGTGGAAAGTGAAAGGTGATTGACTTTTAGTCAATGAATGCAAAGTATGAAAGGTTGAAAGTTAAAGCGGATAATAGGAATAGAAATGTTATGTCAGAAGTGTATAAGTAGGATGAGTTATAATCTCCTTATTTAAATGGATTGAGACGCTTCTTCATTTAAATTAAAGAAATTGTAAATCGCCAAATAATAAGTTTATAATTCTTTACTAACATAGATTGAGACGCCTTTTTATGTAAATAAGGAATTGTAAATGAGTGGGCTTATGTATACCCAACATGGCATGAGTACGGGTACAGAAATGAGAAAATGAAATTAAAACAAGTTGGACATTATAAGAAATAAGATAATTGTGAAATGAACTAAATAGCAACTTTAAGTTTGTGATGAATATGAGAGACCTACATTATAGGTGTCTAGAGTAAAGATTAATGAGTTAAGAGTTTGAGTTGAGGTTATAGAATGTCTAGTGACATTGGGTAAAATGTGAGAAATGACCGTGAAAGACGCTAAGTGGTATTAGCGCACTTATGTAAGATATGAAAGCATTAGTTAAAGTTTGACTTGTGAGAAGTCAAAGTAGTGAATTTCTCTAAGTGAAACGAAGTCCTTGATGAAAATCTTAGGAAAGAAATGAGTGAGAACACGGTGTTATAGTGGAAAAAGTTAATAAAATAATAGATCGACAATGGTATAATGTCACTTAAATGACGTTTATCATTAGAAAGAATGTGATAAAAATAAGCGAGAAGTAGAACGGATTAAGGTTATTGGTTGTGTCATAATATGGCTAGAGTTGCAAAACCATATAGGTTGTTGCAACTAGTTGGATAAATATTTGAAAGTGCTAAGATGGAATGACCTGTAAAATGTAACCAAATTATGGCTAGTATTATACGAAGAGATTTTGGGGACGAAATCTAAATAAATGGGTAGATTTGTAACACCCCAAAACTGGATTTTAAGTATTTAACTACGGGAATGCCATTCGAATAGTATAAGTTTGAATGTATTATGTGATTGGTTAGTCAAACCTGATAGTCAACTCATGGTAAAAGTATGTGTAATATGGTTATAGAAAATATGACGTGTCACAACTAGGAAGAAGGTAGACTTAACGGACTAAAGTTGTCAAGTGGTAAATGAGCTACATAAGTTAATGTGGCCAAATATTAAAGAAAAAGACTTGAGGGACTAAATGTGTTTAGTGGCCAAACTTATGCTAACCTCCTACAACTAGAAAATTCCTTGGATATTTACACACACTTCTTTTTTATTCAAGAGAGTATGTGTATCGTGTTCTTTAGAGAGGGAAATGAGGAAGACCAACTTTGATGATCCTTGATGAAGAAGATTATGATTTCAATTCACGGGTTAAGCCTAGTGATGATCCTATGCAAGTAAGTAACTTGGTTACTATATGCTTAACATGAAAGTTATTATGTTATGTGATCATAAATGAAAGTGCTAAGATAGGTTATAGTTGCTTAGAAAGTATGATGAATTAGAGACTTGATAGTTGGATGTTACAAAACTAGCTATGGATTATGAAAGGATTAAGGTGCTCATGGAAAGATGGTAATTACTTAGATTAAGGCTTAAGGTTGGAAGTGCGCAATGGAAGAGTATTGGATTATGTTAGAGCTTAGTGTTAGATACCGAGCTCGAAATAAGGTTGGACCCCCAAAGTGTCATAGGATGGTTGTAATGTTATTTTGAAGTGTCAACGTATTTCATTATTGTCGAGGTTAAAGTGGGTCAAAGTCATTTGTTATAGTTGTGTGTTATAGTGTATGCAAAATGCGTCAAAACGGGCATTTGGCAAACCCCGTGAAGTATGCACTTATGGGTCATTTAGACCATAAAGGTTTATGAATATGATGTAATATTTTATATTAATGATTTCTGTAAGCTTTGGTAATATGTCGAGTCGTGTAAGTCGGTTTCCAAAAATTAGAGAAAGATATGTTTTTGGTAAAAATCTAGAAATAGGAGCATAAGGCCTTCTGCGCCTGGGCATAAGGCCTTCTAAAATCAAAATGCTCTTCTGAGTTTTCTGAGTAACAGGTCATACGCCCTTATGGGTTGGGTATAAGGCCTTCTGCCTAAAATTGTATTTTCATAGAATCTGAGTACCAGACCATACGCCTTTCTGAGTTTGGGCATAAGGGCATATGGTACCCTTCCAGATTTGTAACGTTTTATTTGTTTTATAATAAATGAAACGTGGCTTGTTAGAGGTCGTGCCACCCGTCGTTTTAAAGGTATTCGAGTAAACTTTCATCTAAAGATACTTTTAAAGGCTTAATTGTAATCGATTTTGGTCAGTTTATAAAAGAATGGCAGAATGTCATTCCCGGTCATGCGTTTGAGCAAAGTTTTTTTATTTTTGGTCAAATTTAGAGTCGGGAAAGAGGCGTTTCATTAGGCTACAGAAAACTGGCTATAAAATATTACATTAGCATGGACGTCTAGGGAAACGCGATTGTGTAGAAAGGATACAATCGGCAACAGTCTTTATACTACCTTACCCTTAATATGGTTGATCCCTCTTAAGTGTTTTAATGCATGTAATATACTCTTAGGGGCCTTGTAATAGTCTTCATAATACCTTACTTGTGTGTTTCCTTAATGGAATATTACGTTAACGGTGGATTCGTGTAATTCATTCATGACATAGGAAATACTTACATAGATCATCACTAATGTGACAAAGTAATAGGATTAGGAGAAGCAGTCTAAGGCTTAGTGCATGATTAAGTAAATTCGTTTGTTTGTCTATCGAGTTTCCACCAAAGTAGTTTAGATTTAATTTTAGTTTAATTAGTTTAAAACCAAAACCCCCTCTTAAAACTAGAATTTTACTCGCTTTCTAAAAATATAAAAATACAAAAATAATCTTCTTTCAATCCCTTAGATCTTAGTTAGGTTTAGTTCGAGCCTTCACACGCTATTCCCTTAGAGAATGATAAGAACCCTCAAATCCTTGCTATACTACACTGTAACGATTAGGTACTCTGCCTAGGGAGTTGTAAAACCTGTTGCGTTTACAACGACCGCATCAAGTTTTTGGCGCCGCTGCCGAGGAATAATATATGTTTCAAATTTAATTTAGCTTAGGTCTAATCGTTTGATTCCTATCAAGTGAGAATTTTATTTTTTTTCAATTAGCTTTCTCGTAGTCTATCTTTTCTTTGTGTTATTTGTTTTGTAACTTCCACTTGATTATTTCATTTTTCACTATGGAGAACGTGAATCCATTCGTACCCGTCCCACCAAACAGACTTCATGCTAGGATCATCTAAGAGCTCAATGAGCTTCGCGCAATCTCAGCCATGATAGATTCTTACCTTGGGTAAACACTAAATGATTTAATGAACTCACATAATATAATTAAAATGGATGACCTTGAGTCCGATGATGGATCGATAGATACACCCCTTGTTTCTCCCTTCTTGGACTCAGATGATGAGTCAGATGATGGGGAAGTGCTTAATGAATTAGATGAGAATGGGAATGCGGGAAATTTTTACCCTAATAGGATAATTAATAGTTTTGATGGATAGGACTTAGCATTTCTATGTATGATTGGTTTTATGAAGTTCGTTGCCTACTTCGACCCCTTTTTGCCAATGAACATTATTACGCGTAGAGCCTATAACACTATAATGGTAGAAGGACTAGAAAGTACGAGAAGGAAATTAGTTGCTATTGTTTAGTTTGTTTATATGTTTGTTGGAAGTTTCACTTACGTTACAAACTTTGTGGTATTAGAGGACATAGGAGAATTTATTGTAAGTGATATGCCGGATGTTGTGATAGGAAGACCCTTTATAGTTGTTATTCAGTTAGAATATGATTGCATTAAGGGTTTAATCTCATTTAGTCGAATCTTTGATACTTACATCTTTTGGATGCCTTGTACTATACCTAGGCTAAAAAACTTTAAATGGAGTAAGGTCCCACCTATACTAGTGCTAAGCCAGCAAGACCTGATGAGTGGACTTAGGTACCCCTATGAAAAGAATAAGTTGTTGTACAAAATTGCTTGAGTCTAGGCCCCGAATACCACGTAGAGGAGAGTATGAAAGAATGGCTCACCCGTGGGCATGTGAGCCTGCACAAGATCACTTAAGGAGTGTGACTCTGAGTCTACAAGACTCATTAAATAAAGAAAAGTGCTTATTGGGAGGCAACCTAATCTATTTTATTTTCCCGTATTTTAGGAGTGTCTTATATGTCTTGTGTCTTGTTAGAGTCATATGATTGTGTTAAATTAATTTTCATGGTTTATGCATTATTTTTTGAGGAAATCACTAATAGAATTGCGTGTAGAAATTCTTTTCAAGAAAACGAATATAGATTTTTCACAGTCTTTGGAGACGGCGTCAGGATTTATCCTGATGGTGTCGCGTCTCCAAAAATGTAAAAATTCAAATTTTATTATTTTTGAAAATTAATCTTGTATAATTCCAAAATTTGTAATTTTCCTAAAACTTGCAAAAAACCGCGATTACATTAGCACGTTCATTTCTTTCATAGTGTGTAATCCCTAAATTATCACGTTGTATATTATCATTCCGCCGAATTTTACGCTAGGTATAGTTGTTTCTTGTCTTTGATTTACAGGTTACATTTGATAAGGAAACGCCTGAGAGTTCTTAGGAGTTTCATGTGGAAGATTCTTGGATGACGATTTAGCCGGGATTATTTGTTTCTTCTCCATTTATTGAGCAAAACTAAGGGAGTACTAGTTTTTTTTGCCTTTTTCTTTTCCTTTTATCCGTTTATTTGGGTACTTTTAAAAACATTGAGGACAATGTTCAACATAAGTGTAGGGGGAAACAAGCCTTAGAAACTATTCCTTCAATTTCATTTGCTTTGTCCTTAAAATGATGAGTAATATACTGAAATGTAGTGTAGAAGGTAATTTTAACCTAAATTTAGAATTTTTTTATGGCACATACCAATAAAAACTGAGTATTATTAACGTCTTTGGATAATAAGCCAACTAACCTTAAACCTAATGGACCTAAGCCCACAACCGGGTTTAGGCCATAATCTAATCATCTAATACTCCCCCGCAGTTTAAATGGCAGCATTGCGGACGGACAAACTGGAATGAACGTTGAAATCCACTTCTTCTTTTCTTAATCTTCTTTTTTTGTTTGTTCGAGCGAAGCGATAATGTAATTAGGCGCAGCAGTTTGTTTATTGCTTGTCAGCATCCTCCTTTGCTGACCAAATTTTTTTTTTACTTCAGGCTTGCTTTGCCTTTAGAAGGGAACGGCAATTAGATGGTACAACAATTGTTAGTCGATGACAAAGATCTTCGACATGTAAAACATTAATGATAAATAAAAAAAATAGGTATATCGAAGGTAACACAACATATATATTTTTTTACGGCTATGGTTAAGTGTTTATGAATTGGAAACAATAAAACAAAATCCAAATTAAAAAAAACAAATAAACTGAAATAAAAGGAATCCCTCTCCGGATCACTAGCACGTAGCCGATTAAGACCGAGCAAGGATAACAAATTTTTGTTATAGGATCTTACCTAAAGCTCTGATACCGATGATAAAGAACCAAAAAGGCGATTATATATAGATTGAGATTTAGTAAGTTTGACCTTCATAAGAGATATCACCTCTAATTACATAAAACATATCTTGGATAATAAGCCAACTAACCCTAAACCTAATGGACCCAAGCCCACAACCGGGTTTGGGCCATAATCTAATCGTCTAATATTTTGAACATTATCCCTAATGTTCTTAGAAGTACCCGTGAAACAAATAAAGAGAAAAAGAAAAAGGCAAAAGAAACTAGTACTCCCGTACTTTTGCTCAATAATGATAAAAATTAAATGATCGCAGGCAAAACATCATCAAGAATCTTCCACATGAAACTCCTAAGAACTCCCAGGCTTCTCCTCATCAAATATAACCTGCAAATCAAAGACAAAAACAACTACACCTGGCGTAAAATCGGCAGGATAATAATATACAACGTAAATAAATTAGGTTTGAACTACAAAGTAATAAAGATAGGATGAATGTTTAATGTAATCGTTGATTTTCCGAAAATTTTATGAAATACAAAATTTAGAATTTTAAACAAAACTAATTTTTATTACGAATTAAAAATAGACGATTGGATTAAGTCCCAAACCGATTGTGAGCATGTCATTATGTTAGGGTTCATGTTAACTTGTATAAATAGTAATAAAAAAAGATAAAATAATACGCTATTCTATCAATCCAAACATGATATAAATAGCGTATTTAATTTCGAGACCTGAGTTAGACCGCCTGAGCCGCGTGCTCTATGCCACCCCGTACAAATCTTCTCTATCTCTTTCCCAAAACCTACTTTTGGCATCATTGATCCGTTGTTAAACTTTCAAAATTATGAATCTATTTTAAAGATACATGTTTTACCAATCTATTCCCGCTGCAACCGTAGTAGCATATCGTTTGTTTAAAAAAAGATGACATCGTAGGATACCATATTTGTGTTTCTTATTGAATAATGGATTAATTTTATTTATGTAATACAAAAAATGTCCTAGAAAACGATATCATATTTTTCGACCTATCAACGATTTAATAAATAACAAAATTGTAAAAACGTTAACGATAAAAATAAACTTTACAAATTATTAATCGAAAAATTCTATTTCTAAGAAATAGTAATCACTTAAGGTAAGAACAAAACAAATTCATTTAAGCATGATTAGTGATCAAGAAAATATTTTTCTCTTATCTATCACATTTTTACAAAAGAATTTCAAAAAATTATTTATACAAAATATTTTCTAATTAAAAGAAAAGTTTTATTAAAAACTTAAAATTTAAAATTCAAATTTTTCCCCCAAAATGGAAGGTTTCATACAAGATACAACCTTCCCAACAAAAAGACAAAAAAGGAAGCGTAGTCTACTAGGTGGCCCCCTTATATATCTGGGAACGCCGAGACCGCCCCCAGTGACCGTTGGGTATTCCTGCCTATAAATACTGCTCCATTCCTTGCAGAAAATCAGACATTTTTGCACGAAATTTTTAGATAACTTTCTCTCTCTAAAAATCTTCTTTCTCTCTTTAAATATCTTGATCACTAACATTATTTGATCTTGTTTCAAGAGATCTAATCTCTTTTTCTCATCTCTTCTTTCTCATCCAAGTGCAAGAGAAGAACATTCGTATTCGCAAGAAACGAATTGTTATTTAGTGATCTCTCCTCTCTTCTTCTAAGTACCAAATCTCTATTGTAATTATCTTGTGTATTTGTGTGATTCAGATAGTGTGTAAATCTGATAGTGTAGATCTAGTGATTGTGAAGTGGTAGATTGGTTCTAGCTAAGATTAGGACTCGACATTTAGCTTAGTGTCGGAAAACAACGTAAGCGACGTGTAAACGGTTTTCTCCGCATAAAGGGAGCTTGTTGACATAGTGAAATCTCGAGTAAGATACTCGGGGAGTGGAGTAGGACGAAGAGGTGGTTCGTAGCCGAACCACTATAAAATCTTAGTGTTTTGGTTTGATTGTTCCTTTTCTTATCTCTTCATATTATTGTCATTGTTATTTATAACTCAGCTAGATTGTTATATTGTTTGTTCATATTGTGAATTGGTTAAACATACAACTCGAATATAAATATTTTGAAAGCAAACTCTTAAAACGTAAAACGAACCTGTAAACTATTCAACCCCCCTTCTAGTTTCCACATTTTAGTTAGAACTCAGAAGGATGAACAAGAAAAAGAAAAAAAAACTAACTTTTGTTTGATTTCTTTCCAAAATCATTCCCCGTCAAAGTATTTATTTATTTATTCTTTTGTTGTCATGTTATTAACGAAAGGTTGTGGGACCAGTTTTTCTCAGAATCATTCTCAAGCACGTAGAAGATTACAACAATTATTATAACAAGGTTTTCAAAGGATAAGAAAGCTCTGCCGCTTCTAATTAATGAAGAAGAAAAAGAAAAAAAAACTAACTTTTGTTTGCTTTATTTCCAAAATCATTCTCCGTCAAAGTATTTTTATTTATTTATCTTTGTTTATGTTATTAACGAAAGGGGAGAAGAAGATTACAACAATATTATAACAAGGTTTTTCAAAGGATAAGAAACCCTCCGCCGCTTCTAATAAAGTGATTTTTTGCCCGCTTCTAAAGATTTGTTTGCTATCTTGCCACGTTTTAACTCCAGTTGGATGAAGAACCATCGATCCAAACTGCGGAGTATTCGATAAGGTTATATAAATAAGGCCCAAGCACGTTTTGGGCTTTCGAATCCATTAAATAATTCTATGTTTTTTTATTATATTTTGTATATTAAATATCGCATGATTAAATAAACAAATCCTTACTAAGGATTCTAATCATCTAACATGGTATCATGAGTATTAGTTTATGAAACAAACTTAGACGTAACCACCATGAGCTGCCACCTCTATCACCCCTCAAATCTTCTACCCCCTATCTCATCTTCAATTTATGTCAATCCTAATACATCACCATTATCTTTTTTGTTCACCTTCAACAGTCATAAAAAAGCATCCCAAATTATAACCAATTGTGATTTCTCCTAAGTTTTCTTTTCTACTTTAAATGTCATGTGTTAATTTAGTTTTTTGATATGTTGTTTGTTGCTAGTATATTACGATGACAGAATCACAACATCACAATTTCTTCATGTCAAAACAAAATAAAGTTGTTTCACTCACACAATCCAAATCTTTCTTATAATTTAGTTTTGATTTCTTCTTTTTTCTTTCCTTCTAATATTGCTCTCTTTTTTTCTCTTCTAAACTTGTTTCCTTCTTTTCATTTGAAAGTACTTTCCCAAAAGATTCGATGTTTTCCTTAGTTTAGTTATTTTTCCCTTTCGAAATTAAACGAACCAAAGCATGCAAGCCAAACTAGTTTATAAGGAGTTATCAATATGTACTTTAAAGACTTTCTGTTGCATACAACTGGATGTCTCGCCAACAAGTTACCTTTAAGTTGTATCATTATTTTTATTTTTCGAATCATCACCTCCATTCTGAGCTTTCGTGATTTCCCCGCTCGGACTGCGAGGAGTTACTAGATGGATTAAGTTTAATCGGCCCAAGCCCGGGGGTAGATATTGTTCATGTAACTTGTATAAATAGTCATCAATAAAGATAAAATACCTACGGGGTTTCTATCATCTAACACAAAATAAGTGTAGGGGGGAATAAAGCCTTAGAAACTATTTTCGTTCATTGCCTTTTGCTTTGGTCTATAAGAAAATATGCTAATAATATAATTGAAAAATAGCTTAGACGGTAATTTTGACCAAAATTAATTTTTTTATGGCACATACAAAAAACAATATTATTAGCTCACTTGGATAGGATTAACGTCTCATGGATAGGACTTATATGACTAGCACAAAAACCCTACCACTCAAAAATTCCACCCTAAAAATGTGAGGTTCGCCCCTAGATCTTTAGGAATTCAAGCACCCATCTTTGGTGCTTAAGATAGTCTTACTTTTAGCTTGCCCGAGTTAAGGAATGAGAAATCATATGTGTCATGTTCATGGATTTGATCGTGCATATGTGGATTTGTCACTTTTTCTAGAGCATTGGTATCGGTTAAAACTATATGAGAGTGTATCGGTAGTGTATTAAATTCTAGAACTTGCTTTTTTGATTCATCCCGAGACTGCTTAGTGAGATCGCATTCGTGTGATTAGGATTTGCTAAATAATAAAAGACACTAGGATAAACCCTATTTTAAACTTGTATTTGTTATTATGGTCTCCTCGATAATATAACTATCCCCACACCCTTGCTATGCACTCATTTTTAGTGCAAGATACCCCTAGTACACCCCTTCGAGCCTATCCTTTTCGCGGTTCTTGTAATTTTCTATTGGATTCCAGATTATTAATAAAGAGCATTGTTTACACCCTTACCAAAATGTTACACTTAAATCGCCTTAGCCTTTCTTATGAGTACTCGTTTTTAGTACATTATTGTTATCACATTTGTAAACCCATTTAATTAACTGCTTGAGTACGTGGTTGCTAAGTCGAGTCTTTTATTAGTGTACACAGTTTTGAGACGATTGGGATTTTTTATAAAGAAATGAGGAAGAAGTCAATTAATACCCCCATACGTGCTTAATATACTCCATGTTATTTTGATCCTTTCAATTCGGGTCATCAGATTAGTTTATGTTTATGAGCTCTAAAATTCAAGTGTAGGAGTGCGTTTATAACCCCATGTCATGTATTATTATGTTTCAGCAGATGGTAGGGCAAAAGTGTACGAAAAAAATAGAAAAAGAAGTGAAAAGAAAAAATAGAAAAATCAAAAAAATCAAAAAAATATAGAAAAGAAGAAAAAAATGTACAGGCTGCCATCTTTCTTATGTTTATTTTTATGACAAAAAAGAGTCAGAAAAGAAAAAGAAAGAGTTGGATGTAGAGTTTGTATATCTTAGTCCTAGTGTGGTCGAGTCTTGGCTTAGCAACGCCTTCGCATGTATTCTTGTAAATTAATTAACGCACCACCACCCTAAATCCACTCAAATATATCTCATCCGTTTATGTTTCCGTTTAACTTACACCCAAACATCACAACCCTTTAAAGATCTCTTTGATAGTAATTCTTAGGTGCTTATGCCACAGCGGTAGAGGTTTGATCATTTATCAAGCCTATGGTAATTTATATACTATGAAGGTAATGAGTGTCAATTTTTTGTTTCTCATATTGTTATAATTCATTATACACGTGATAGAAAGAGAGAATCCAAACACTTATTGTGATGTGCTAGTATATAATTTTTGTGCTTTTAATTACGAGGTCTAATTGGTTGTGTCATGAATTATCTTTGAAAATTAAGTTAAATGCCCTCGATATTGCTATTGTCTAGGTAGAAAAGCCCATTTGCTTGAGGACAAGCTGATGAGGTGTTATTTTATACACTTTTTCGGGGTCGTTTAACCCCTTAAATCGTGCATTTATGCCCAAAATAGGTACTTAATCGTTCCTTTTTAGGTATTTCTCATTTGGAAGGCATTTGGAAGAATTACACGTGACTTGGGCTCATTTGGAGAAGAAACGGACAAGACTACGGACCTACACCAACATTGATCAAGAATTTCTCTACAGTGGCTGGAGACGGCGTCACAGATACAACGTGACGCCGTCACCACGAAGATCAAGACGGCGGCACGAGATTCCACGACGGCATCGGAGCATACGACCCAGCCCATTATCTAAAATATTCTCTTTTATGACAGAATCATGATTAAAACGCGACGCCGTCACAACATTTTTTCTTTATATACTAACCTGAATTTAGGGTTTTGAGTGTGTAACTTTAGAATAAAAAGAGGGTACGAACCCTAGTTCGTTTAGCAGCTGTTAGGGACGAATTTAGGGCCTAAAAACCCTATTGTACTTCCTCCAACTCATGTTTTAATCAAGTAAGGTTTATTTAATCATTCAATATGTCTATGTGTTGTTTGATCTATCTATGCTCTTGCTTTATCTTTAATATGCTTGGCTAAACCTTCTATTGTGTTTATTTATGATTGTATGAAACCTAGAATGTAGATCTTAGTGGTGTTGCTTCTTGTGATGGATGTGCATGTTAGGCTCTAGAAAACCAGCTTTTGTCTGTATCGTTGTTGATATGTCTAGGGAAACATGATTGTGTAGAAAGGATACCATCGGGTAACAGTCTTCATACTACCTTGCCCCTTAATATGGTTGATCCACTTTTAATATATTTCACATGCACTTAGTGTACTCTTAGGGGCTATGCAATAGTCTTCATACTACCTTACGTGTGCGTTTCTCTAGCGGAATACTAAGTAGATGGCGGGTTCGTTTAATTCGTTCATGAATTAGGAAATAGTTACACAAATCATCACAAGGGTGACAAGGCAACAACACTAAGAGAAGCAATCTAGGGAGTAATAGATGATTAAATAAACACAGTCTTTTATCTTATTGTTATCACCAGTAGCGTAGAATATATTTAGTTAATAGCTAAAACCAACCACCTCTCCAATTATATGATTTATTTGTTTTCTATAAAATACAAAAATAATCTTCCCTCAACCTTTAGAATTTTGTTAGACCTTGATCAAGCCTTTCCAACCTATTCCTCGAGTAAATGATAACAACCCCTCGAGTCTTGCCTATACTACTACTACTACAACGATTAGGTGCTCTGCCTAGGGAGTTGTAAAACTTCTTGTAGAAGTCCTACGGCGACTGCATCAAGTTTTTGGCGCCGCCGCCTGGGGAATAGTTAGGTATTGGTCATAGTTTAACTTAGTTCTACATGCTTGAATCCTTTCAAGTGAGAATTTAATTTCCGCATATTAGCTTTCTTGTAGTCTATCTTTTCTTCGTGTTATCTGTTTTGTAACCCATTCTCGTCAACCACTATGAGAGACGAGAATCATATCCGTACTCTAAGAGACTACTCCAAACCAAGCCATAATTGCTACAGGAATACCATCAAGCTCCCCGTAGGGAACAACGTGGTACCTCTTCGATCCGACACCATCCGGTTGGTGCAAAATGGATGCTCATTCCACGCACTTCGGTCCGAGGATCCAACTCAACACCTCAAGGATTTCCTTAAACTTATGGACTCACTTGACCTTGACGGTGAAAATAGGGAAAGAACGTGCCTTCGTTTATTTCAATTTTCCCTTCGCGATCAAGCTAGCAATTGGCTTGAACGTCTTCCTGCAGGATCCATCTCCATATGGGAGGATCTTACTACCCGAATCCTTGCGCAATTCTTTCCACCGGAAAGGACCGTAAAACTCTGCAACGATATCTTGATGTTCCAACAAAATCATGGAGAATCTCTATCCGAAGCATGGACTCGTTTCAAGGACTTACTCCAAAAAGTCCATCATTATGGCATCGATCGTTGGCTTCAAATCCAAATTTTCTATGATCATGTCTCCTTTCATCTTAAATGGGAGATTGACGCGCCGGCGGCGGCAAACTCCGCACCAAGAATACCGACGAATCTTGGGAAATTATTGAGAACCTCGCCCTCTACGACCATGAAGGATGGGATGAAACAAAAGAATTCATCAAACCGGTCAAAGCCATTTCTACACCTCAAGGCATCCCGAAAATACCTGACCGGAGACTTCTTGAGCTCGAAGACTAGATTAAGTCTACACCTCAAAGCCATTTCTATACCTCAAGGCATCCCACATCGAGTTCAGCACACACACCTTAAACCTATGTCAATGCAGTCCATCCGAACTCCCACCTAAGAAATAATAAACCACCAATAGTAAGCACTTTTGCTTTTCGTGAACGTACAGGTCCAAGCCCTCAACCACAAGCATTAGAAACCACTTTTGAAGCTCGATTACGGGATTACATGGCAGCGCACACCAAAAGGATAGAAAGATTTGAGAACACCATTTTCAAGCAACGCGAGGAGATCAACGGCAGGATGACTGAAATGTTCGGGCTTCTCAAGGAACTCATGACCAACAAAATCCCAGAAAAAGTATCAATAAGAGAAGAAGCCAAATTTCCCGTCACCAAAAACGTAAATTCTATCTCTCTGACAAAAGGAGATCTCTCTGACAAAAGGAGAATAAGAAATGAGTAACAGGATGAAGGTAACACCCGACAACATTGAGAAGCTCACCGAAACAGAAATAGAAATGCCAGTAAAAAAGGTCGAGAAAATGAATGAAGTTAAAAATGGGGACGGAAACAAATCAATCGAAACATCTGAGAATGAAGAAGCAGTAGAAGCACCCGGTTCTCAGCCTATCGCATATTACCTAAAGCATAAGATCAATGAAAAGCAGATCAAGGGGCTAGTTAACAACAACAGATTCAATAACTCTCGGTCAGGAACCCTAGTCGAAAAGAAAAGGGGGAAGGAGTATAAAGTATTACCTGGGGGACCTGCTTATGATGCGATTCTTAAGAAAAAGATAACAAAAAAGGAGGACATAGGAGGGAATTTCGAAATACCTTGTAGCATAGGGAACCATAAGCACGTGAATGCCCTCGTAGATCAAGGGTCTGATGTGAACGTTATGCCCTACTCCACCTACATAAGACTTACCGATGAAAGGCATGCTGAGACAGACATTAGACTATCACTAGCTAGCCACTCGTACATTTACCCCTTAGGAATTGCTGAGGATGTGTTAGTGGAGGTCGTTGAACATATATTCCCCATAGACTTTGTGATTTTAGATATCAAAGAAAACAAAAAGAGGCCCTTCAGCTTAGGAACACCATTCCTGACAATAGCCAAGGCCACAATTAAGTTTGATATAGGTACCATAACTCTAAGGTCAGGAAAAACTAAGATAAGTTTCCATAGGATATCTGATTCCTCTTGTATTACCGACAGAGGAGTTAAAAATGACATAGGGCCTATGGCCCCTATCATGACTGTAAATAGGTTAGTGCTAGAATAGGAAGAAAGAATAAAACCCCACCTTGAGAAGGAGATGAAGTTCAACCGGATGAGCAACAACTTCAAAAATAAACAACCCGCTCCTGTTAAAATAGAAGGAGGAATGGACGATGAAGAAGAAGTCACGTAAGGACGTGTGACTTTGAGTCTAGCTACAAGACTCGTTAATAAAGAAAAGCGCTTCTTGGGAGGCAACCCAATTCACTTTTCCCGCAATTAGGAGTGTCATGTGTATTTTAATTCTTTATAGTTTGTTTTATTATGTTTAAACTTTCTTGTAATCATGCTTTGTATTGTCTTTAACCTCATCTTAATTTCAATCAAAGGTATTTTGCAAACAATAAGTGTAGGGGAATTTATCCGGCTTTTGAGCCAAATTCAAACATGTTAAATGAATTGTTTAGATTAATTCAAGTCATATGATTGAATTGTTGAATCTCGGGTTTTATACAGCCATTTGTATAGAAATTAACTTATGGAATCAAGTGCAGGAAATTTTTCATCAAAAACAAAAATTTCGTTTTCACAGACTGTGGAGACGGCGTCACGATCAACACGCATCGCCGTCACCACGTCACCTGTGACGGGGTCACACAAACCCTGACGGCGTCAAACGCTCAGTTTAAGAAAACTTAAAATTTTTAATTATTTTTTAAAAATAAAACTTGCATAACATTTAATATATGTATTCTTCTATGATAAACCTGCAAAAACCTAATGAGTTTAACAATTTTCTCATCCTATCTATCGAGCCGAACCCTAAATTCACATTGTATATTGGTAAATCGCACATTTTATGCGTGGTATAGTTGTCTTTGTCTTTGATTACAGGTTATATTTGATGAGAAGAAGCTTGGAAGTTCTTAGGAAGTTTCATTGGATGATTCTCAAAGGATGATTTAACCAGTTATCGCATGTTTCTTCTCCATTATTAAGTAAACCAGGGGAGTACTAGTTTCTTTTCCTTGTTTTCTATTCCCTTTATTCATTTTAAAGGGTACTTTTAGAGAACATTGGGGACAATGTTCAACTTAAGTGTAGGGGGGAAATAAGCCTTAGAAATTATTCTTTCATTTGCCATTTGCTTTGTCCTTAAAATGATGGGTAATATATCAAAACATAGCATAAGAGGTAATTTTTACCCAAATATAAATTTTTTTATGACACATACCGACGAACACCGAGTATTATTAGCGTCTCATGGATATGAATTTATATTACTAGCATAAAAACCCTCAAATTCCACCCCCACAATATGAGGTTCGCCCTTAGATATTATACCTTTAGCTTGTTCGAGTTAAGGAGTGAGCAATCATGTATGTCTATTCCGTCGTTATGGATGTGTATGCGTGGTTTTGTCGCCTTCTCTAGAACATTGGTATAGGTTACTTTAGGATTATGAGAGTGTACCGGTAGCATATTAAATTCTAGAACTTGTTTTTGTAATGCATTCCGAGACATCATAGTAAGTATTAGGATTTGCTTGATAAGAGGCATTAGGATTAACCCATGTTTTAAACCTGTAATTATTATGATGGTCACACCGATCATATAACTATCCCACACCCTTGCCATGCACTCACCTTTAGTGCATGATACCCTTAGTACAACCCTCTGAGCCTATCCTTTTTCACGGTTCTTGTAATTTTTTAGTTAAGCCAGACTATTAATGAAGAGCATTGTCACCTTTAAACCAATCGTTACACCCAAAAAGCCTTAGCCTACCTTATATGTACTCATTTTTAGTACATTATTGTTTTAATCCAAGTTAATTATTTGAGTACACGGTTGCTAAGTTCTTATCCTTGTAAATACAGTCTTGGGAAGATTGGGATTCATGGTAGTATTTATTTCACGTAAGAATGGGGAAGAAAAGTTAAGTCAATACCCCCATATGTTTGTTAGATAATCTCCATGTTATTTTCATCCACCTCAAATCGGGTCATTAGTTAGATTGTAAATATCGAGCATGTAAAAGCTCAAGTGTAGGGGTACGTATTATAAACCCCATGTGATGTATTATGTTATTAAAAAAAAGAGATTGATGTAGAGTTGTGTAGAGTTTGTATATCTTCGTCCGAGTCTTGGCTTAGCAACCAAACCAGCGTGTATTCGTGTAAATAATTAGCTAACCCTTCCACTCCAAATTCACCCAAAGCTACCCAAATGTATCCTATCCGTTTCCGTTTCCAATATATGTTATCTTACACCTACACCCCACAACCCTTTATAAAAGACCTCTTAGATAGTAATGAATAATACTTGCACCTAGCGGTGGAGGTTTGATCCTTTACCAAGCCTATGGTAATTTATATGCTATGACATGTAATGAGTGTTGATTTTCCGTTTCCCCTATATGTTATAATTTATTATACAACCGAGTGATAGAGAGAATCCCCAAATATTTATGTGAGGTGCTAGTATATATTTTCCGTGCTCTTAATTACGAGGTCTAGGAGGTTGTGTTGTAAAATATGTTTAAAGAGTAGGTAAAATGACCTCTCATATTGTTATTTTCTAGGTAGAAAAGCCCATTTGCTTGAGGACAAGCAAATCCCAAGTGTAAGTGTTAGGAACACGAAAGTGTCAGTCGCTTTCATAGATAACAGTCGTTAGCTCGTTAAGCAATTTTTGGAAACTTACATAGTTACATAGCAAAGGCCCGTGGATAAACCCATGCAAGCCCAAGCCCACTTGTTCATTGTAAGTATATAAACACCTCTCCATGCTTTGGATAGGTGGTTGGTTGGTTGGTTGGTTGTTCATTTTATACACAAAATACAAAGTTCTCTTATGTTTACTTTCTCTCTATAAGTGTTCATCCAACCAACTCTCTCTCTACCCTCACATTTAGTATGTTATTTGATTAGTATTCAATTGGTATCAAGAGCCATGGAGTGGTGTGCTTAGATTTTGTGTTTACTTATTTGGTTCGTGAGTTTTTCTTTAAAAAACGCATCATTTTTTTGATTTTTTCTTGTTTTCTAAGCATAAATTACACACTAAAAGATCATCTACATAGGTAGCTTTGATCTAGTATCTTTGGATATAGGTGTGTGTGCTTAGATTCATAAAAAATCTCTTAGTTCTGTGTCTTTTGTGTTCATTGGCTTTATAAAGGTCAAAATCTTGATTTTAAATTTTTCGGCTTAAAAACCTTAAAGTTTTCATTTTTCTTGTCCCTATAGGCTTAGTAACACTTTTGGTACAAAAATTTTTGGAAAACAATCATCAAAAATGTGTCTTTTTGAGTTTTGAAAAGTGAGTTTTCGTGCAAACCGATCTAGTCATCTCAGTTGAAACCGAACTAGTCATCTCAGTAGAAACCGATCTAGTCATCTCTAGTGCAAATCGATCTAGTCATCCCAGTGGAAACCGAACTAGTCATTTCTAGTGCAAACCGATCTAGTCATCTTAGTGGAAACCGAACTAGTCACTTTCAGTGCAAACCGATTTATTATCCCCTAGTCCCCCCCCCACCCCCCCCATCTCAGTGGAAACAGAACTATGTCCACCATTTCCTTTGAGAAACCGAACTAGTCGCTTTCTTTGAGAACAGAACTAGTCACTTTCTATCTAGTTGTTACAGTGTGAACCTTATGTGAACCGATCTAGTTAACTGTAGTGTGAACCGAACTAGTTTATTTCAGTATGAACCGAACTAGTCAAGTTTAATCGAAACCGAACAACTCAAATTTCTAAATTATACGGTTTATCTCTTTGACTTATAAAATCTCGTGAAACATTAACTTGTTTTCTTGGTTTTGTCAAGAATTGTAAAATCCCGTGTAGTTTCAAGAATTTAAATACTTAAAAGACACCTTAATCAAACATAATTTCTTTCTACCACCGTTCGATCTGACAATAATCTTTTAACATACAAATTTCTCAATGACGACTCTTGTGGACAAAGCAATTCTTTCGGGTGCTGACAATCGTCCACCCATGTTGGAAAAAGATATGTATGATTCTTGGAAAAGCAGAATGGAGCTATATATGAATAGACAACATGGAAGAATGATTCTTAAATCCGTTAAAAATGGTCCACTCATCTGGCCTTCAATTAAAGAAAATGGAGTGATAAGACCAAAGAAATATTCTGAGTTATCTGCTACGGAAGCAATTCAAGCTGATTGTGATATCAAAGCCACAAATATCATTCTCCAAGGACTACCACCTGAGGTCTATGCATTGGTTAGCAATCATAAAGTCGCCAAGGAACTTTGGGCAAGAATTCAACTTCTCATGCAAGGAACTTCATTGATGAAACAAGAAAGAGAATGTAATCTTTATGATGAATTCGATAAGTTTGCTTATAAGAAGGGGGAAACACTACGTGAGTTCAACTTATGATTTTCATTGCTACTCAATGACATAAACATCTACTATATGAAACTGGAACAATTTCAAGTGAGCACCAAGTTTTTTAACACTCTTCCTCCTGAGTAGAGCAAATTTGTGACAGATGTCAAATTGGTTTGGGATTTGCATACAACTAACATTGATCAGCTTCATGCTTACTTGGTACAACATGAATTTCATGCAAATGAGGTTCGTTTAATGCATGAACGCAACTCAGATCCGATTGCTTTGGTTGCAACCCATCAGATGACCCAGTCTCCTTATCAAACTCATCAAAACTCTTACCAAAACACTCAATTTCAACCACAAGTTTCACCATACCAGTCTCCACAGTATGGATCACCTTATCAGTTTCAACAATACTCAACTCATCAATCATCAACTCCTCTTTCAATCACTTATCCATCTAATGATTATCAATCATCAATTCACCACAACGTTTATTCTCCATCATCATCCATCCCTCAATTGAAATATGCTCCCACAGTTAACCAACAATCTGAATTTTCCCAACTAGACTCAGGTCTAATTGTTCCAGTGTTCCAGAAAGGTGATGATCCCATTGATGCCATCAATCACATGATGTCTTTCTTGACTGCTGTTGTCACTTCCCGCTACCCCACTACCAATAATCAGCTGAGGAATTCGTCAAACCCTGGGAAACAAGCTACCATTAATAATGGAAGAGTGACCTTACAACCAATTCAGGGGAGATAAACTTCTTTAGCTATGGGTACTATAAGAACATACACTCCAGGAGCAAGTGGAAGGAATTCTGGGAAACAAAGGACTGTTATTTGTTACAACTGCAAAGGGGAAGACTACATGTCCAAACAGTGCACTAAACTTAAGAGGAAACAGGATGATTCTTGGTTTAAGGATAAAGTGTTGTTGGTACAAGCTCAAGCAAGTGCTCAAATTCTACATGAGGAGGAAATTGCATTTTTAGCAGATCTAGGAATTCCAGAATGTCAAGCCACACAGATTGTCATTACTCACAATGCTGCTTATCAAGTTGATGATTTGGATGCATATGACTCTGATTGTGATGAACTCAACACTGCCAAAGTTGCTCGCATGGCGAATTTATCTCATTATGGTTCAGAAGCTCTTGCTGAGGTACACAATCATGATAATATGAATAATAATATGATTAATCAAGCTATGTAGGCGATGCCGTCTTCTGAATAGTCGAATGTTGTGAACCACTTAAAGACTGAAATAACCAGTGATATCAATATCATTCCTTATTCTCAGTATGTGATTGAATCTCAACAGGCAGCTGTTCAGAATTCTAACTCCTCTGCACAACAAGATGCACTGATATTATCTGTGATTGAACAACTAAAAAATCAAGTAGTTAAATGTACCAAGATAAATATAGAAAATAAAAGTGTCAATGATACTTTAAATACTGAGCTTGAAAGATATAAGGAACAAGTTAAAGTGTTGAAAGAAGGATAGAATGTTGATTTAAGGAGTAATGATAACGTTTCAGATTCAAGTGCATAGTCTGTAGAGATTGATCGTCTTAAACAAACTCTTTCTGAACATTTAAAAGAAAAGGAATCTTTAATGCAAATAGTTACTCTTCTTAAAAATGATTTTAAGAAAGAAGAATCTAGGAACATTGATAGAGAGATTGCGTTAGAAAAGAAGATCAAACAGCTAGATAATATTGTTTTTAAAAGAGATCAATCTGCACAAATTGTTCACATGTTAATGAAACCTCAGTTTTTCTATGATAATACACTAAATAAGCTCTAGGTTTTCAAAAAATTCTTTCGATCTGAAGGAAAGCTCAGCAGTTGGAACCAAAGCTTTTTATGATGGTTATATATTAAGATACTAGTGCCTATTTGATTTCTGGCTTCTTGAGGAGACCATAATGCTTGTTGAAGAGGAGTAGTTCAAAAATGCTTTTATATAAAAAGGATCCTATGATGTTAGAAAAGAAAGTAATTATACACCAGTCGATGATGTGTCCTTATTAACGTTTCAAGACTCTTGAAACACGATTTGTTCCAACAAACTGAATTATCTACTGAACAAGCCTTTTGGTCTAAGAATTCTATGAATTCTCCAAAACCCACTCTTTTTAGTAGACCCACCAAAGTTGAGGTTCCAAAAGAACTTCCAAAAGTCAGAATGTTAAATACGAGTTTGAAGTAACTTAAATACTATTTTGCTGGTTTGACATGGTTGTCAAAGAAAGAACAACACCCACAGCCATCACTGAAGGCTTGTGGGGGTTCGAACATATAAAAGCTTGTTTTAGGGATGAAATAATTCCATTTGTAAAAGCTCTGTAGGACTTATTTAATACATACGATCAATATTTGATTGATGAACTTTCTGAAGTCCAAAATGTCTTCCATTCAATGGAAAGGACTGTGGAAAACATCGTTTAGAGTCAACAAACTGTTAAAATGAATCAAGTTTTGAACTGAAAACACGATACGACTTGGAAACAAGTTATATTAGCAACGATATCTTGAAAACTCTTATTGTGATGGAATTCTTCTGTGGATACTGCTCTGTGATATGAGCATGAATGTGAAAAGGGTTCAAAACTTGAGATTGAGTTTCTCAAACAAGAAGATTTTGTCTGAAAAAGAGATCTTACAATAAACTGTTCAAAGTTTTACCATCTTGAAAAACATTGCATCTCTTAGTAGTGATACTCAACCATCATCAGAAAAATTTCAAAGGGACAATTCTGTTTCAAATCAAAGTGCTCCAAGTTTTGATAAACTGTTTTGCATTAAAGGAATTGAAAGCTTAGTCCTAAGAGAAGACACGGCATTAAAGAAGTTTGAAAGAGAGAATAAATCTCTAAGTGGACACATGAATGAGGATAAGATTAAAAAGGACTTAGAGTGAGATTGAGCAATTAATATTGAATTGGAATCATAGAGGTGTCAAGTTATTACTGAGAATGCGCATTAAAACAGGACCTATAAGCACTTTTGACTCGATTTAAACCAGCCATATTTGATCAAAAAGAACAATGTGATTATTTAATTAATAAGTTCAATCTAAAGGCTAGTAGATCTCAGATTTCAAATATGCAAGGTCTTTAGGAAAAAGTTTGGAAAATTGCAGCTCTCATGGATGACCTTAGAAAACTTTAAAGAAAAGCTCTAGTTATAAATGCTGTTACGAAACAACAAATTGATCCATAGATGCTTAGATGATGTGGAACCAATAATCCTAAAGTGTTGAATAAAAAGACTGCCACTCTGTATATTAAGACACTCAAGAAGAATCTATTGGTCTTAGGGATCTAGTTGAACATGTTAAATCAATAATATCTAAGAGATCATTCCATCAGATTCTGACCTATAGGTATGCTAAACCTCTATTGAGGATTTGCTTACACACTCATCGTAATACCTGCCGTGTTGTCAACAATACTGATGGAAAAATAGTGGTTGTGACCCCAAAGAACAAGGACAAAAGAGTTAGATTCACTGAGCCCGTCACATCAAACCTAGTTTCTAACAAACCTATGTTGTCTTCTACAGGAGTAAAACCGTCTACTAGTGCTAGCGGATCACAGCCTTCAGGCAATACAAAGAAAGATAAGATTCGGCAAACACCAAGTAGTACTCAGAAGAATAAAGTAGAAGCCCACCCTAGGAAAGTTAAATCTAGTTTGAAAAATAAAGATTGTGTTGTTCAACCTAAAGGAACTGCTCATGTGCAGCATTCCAAGCTTAATGCGAATTCTGAACTTAAATGTGTTAAGTGTAATGGTTGCATGCTTTCTGATAATCATGATTTGTGTGTTCTTGATTTTATCAATAATGTGAATGCTCGTGTAAAATCTAAATCTGTTAAGAAAAGTTCAAAGAGAAAAGTTTGGAAACCAACAGGAAAGGTGTTTACAAATATTGGATACATCTGGAGACCTACTGGTCGGACCTTCACTATAGTAGGAAATGCGTGCCCTTTAACTAGGATTACCACAACTACTGAAGTACCCCTTAGGAAACCAACTGCTCTAGAAAATGAAACACCTAAGCCTGTTGTAACATTGGTTTACTCAAGGAAACCTAGGAAATCTAAAACTAATGTTCCTGTTAGCAAATCTAAGGTTCTTAAATCTGTATCTGCTAACAAAAAGGAACCCAGTCAATCTTGGGGATCCATAGTTTCCGATGTTCCATCTTCCTCTCTTGATGACTGCAGGTCGTCCAAATTGTTCTCTGGTATTTAGACTCTGGCTGCTCCAAGCATATGACCGGAGATCGCTCTCAGCTCACCAATTTTGTTAATAAATTTTTGGGTACTGTCAAATTCAGAAATGATCACATAGCAAAGATATTGGGATATGGTGATTATCAGATTGGGAATGTTACAATCTCAAGGGTTTACTATATGGAAGGACTTGGACACAACTTATTCTCCGTTGGGCAGTTTTGTGATTCAAACCTTGAAGTTGCTTTTCGTCAACACACCTGCTTCATTAAAAATTTAGAAGGTGTTGATCTATTAACTGGATATCGAGGCAAAAATCTGTATACTCTATCTCTTGGAGATATGATGGCGTCCTCTCATATATGTCTCTTGTCAAAAGCCTCAAAGACTAAGTCCTGGCTATGGCACCGATGTCTGTCTCATCTGAACTTTAGTGCAATCAACCATTTAGCTAGACATAGTCTTGTTCGAGGTCTCCTTAAGCTAAATTTTGAAAAGGACCATCTATGTTCTGCTTGTGCAATGGGGAAAAGCAAGAAGAAACCCCACAAACCTAAATCTAAAGACACCAACCAAGAAAAACTTTATCTTTTGCACATGGATCTTTGTGGACCAATGCGTGTCGCAAGTGTTAATGGAAATAAGTACATCCTCATCATTATTGATGATTACTCTCGATTTACATGGGTTAAGTGCTTAAGGTCAAAAGATGAAGCTCTAGATTTCATAATCAAGTTTCTAAAGATGATCCAAGTGCGGCTTAAAGTACCTGTCCGATGCATCAGAACAGATAATAGAACTGAATTTGTTAATCAAACTTTGCGTGAATATTATGAGAAAGTTGGCATTTCTCATGAAACATCTGTTGCTCGCTCTTTATAGCAAAATGGTGTCGTTGAAAGACAGAATTATATGCTAATTGAAGCTGCCCGCACAATGTTGATTTATGCAAAAGCTTTGTTATTTTTATGGGCAGAAGCAGTTGCTACCACATGTTACACCTAAAATCATTCCATCGTACGTCTTCGTCACGGCAAAACACTATATGAGCTTTTACATGACAAACCTCCCGACTTATCATTTTTTCATGTATTTAGTGCACTCTGCTATCCGACAAATGATAGTGAGAACTTGGGTAAGTTACAACCAAAAGCTGATATTGGTATTTTCATTGGCTAGGCACCCACAAAGAAAGCATTTCGACTTTACCAACATACCAGACGAATCATTGAAACAATTCATGTAGATTTTGATGAGCTGACTGCAATGGCTTCTGAACACAGCTGTTCAGGACCCGCGCTTCATGAAATGACTCCTGCAATAATTAGTTCAGGAGTCATGTCAAACCCTCCTCCTTCAACACTGTTGGTACCACCTTCAAGAACTGATTGGGATATTTTGTTTCAACTGTTGTTTAATGAATTACTCACTCTTCTACCTTGTGTTGATGACCCAGAACCTGAAGTCGTTGCTCCAATTCATGAAGTAGTTTCTCTAGTTCTCGTTGTATCAACCGGTTTACCTTCTTCAACAAATGTTGACCAAGATGCACCATCACCAAGTCATTCTCAAACAATACCTGAAACTCAACCTCCCGTCATTCCTAAAAATGTTGAAGAAGACAATCATGATATTGAAGTTGCACATATGGGTAATGATCCGTACTTTGGTATCCTAATTCCAGAAATCCCTTTTGATCAATCTTCATCGTCAGATTCTATTCATACAAATGTGCATCCCGATCACCAAATTTATGAACATAATAGCAAATGGACTAAGGATCATCCACTTGAAAACATAATCGGTAAACTCGCTAGACCAGTTTCCATAAGGCTGCAATTACATGAGCAAGCTCTTTTCTGTTACTATGAGGCTTTTCTCACTGCTGTTGAACCCAAGACATATAAAGATGCTTTGACTCAATCCTGTTGGATCGAAGTAATGCAAGAAGAGCTCAATGAGTTCGAACGCCTTGGAGTATGGGAGCTCGTACCCCGACCAGATAAAGTTACGGTTATTACTTTGAAGTGGATCTATAAAGTAAAGCTAGACGAACCAGGAGGCATTCTAAAGAACAAAGCTCGGTTAGTGGCTCATGGTTACCATCAAGAAGAGGGAATTGATTTTGAAGAGTCTTTTGCTCTGGTTGCAAGATTAGAGGCTATAAGGATTTTTCTCGCATTTACCGCTCACATGAACATGGTCGTCTACCAAATGGATGTGAAGACTGCGTTTCTGAATGGTAATCTGCGAGAAGAGGTTTATGTTAGCCAGTCGGACGAGTTTGTGGATCCAGATAACCCTAATCACGTGTACAAGCTAAAGAAAGCTCTTTATGGGATGAAACAAGCTCCACGTGCGTAGTATGATAAGTTGTCTTCATTCCTGCTATCACAAGACTTCTCCAAAGGCTCAGTGGATCCTACTCTGTTCATCCGTAGGGAAGGTAAGGAATTACTTCTGGTATAAATATATGTCGATGATATTATCTTTACTGCTTCTACACCTGAACTTTGTGACCTATTCGCTAAAATCATGTGTTCCAAATTTCAGATGTCAATGATGGGCAAAATCTCATTTTTCTTAGGACTACATATTTCTCAAAATCCTAGAAGCATCTTTATTAACCAGTTATAATATGCCCTTGAATCTTTAAAGAAATACGGTTTTGATTCTTGTGACCCATGGTGGAGAAATCCAAACTAGATGAGGATAAAGAAGGGAAAGCAGTTGATCCGTCACATTATCGTGGTATGATTGGCACCCTCCTTTATCTTACAGCCAGTAGACCTGACCTATAATTTGCTATATGTATGTGTGCCCGGTATCAGGCACGTCCTACCAAAAAGCACTTACATGTGGTCAAAAGGATCTTTCGATATCTAAGAGGAACCGTCAATCAGGGACTATGGTATCCGAAGGATTCTTCAATTGCTCTAACTGCATTTGCAGATGCGGATCATGTTTGTTTTCAAGATACACGCCGTAGTACATCTGGTAGTATACAGTTTCTAGGAGATAGACTTGTTAGCTGGTCGTCAAAAAGGCAGAAAAGCGCTGCGATATCCAGTACGGAAGCTGAATATATTGCTATGTCTGGATGTTGTGCTCAAATCCTTTGGATGAGATCACATCTTACCGACTATGGCCTTGGATTTAATAAAATTCCAATGTACTGTGATAACAAAAGCGTTATTGCCTTATGCTGCAACAATGTTCAATATTCCAGGTCGAAGCATATATACATCAGATTTCACTTTATCAAGGAGCATGTTGAGAATGGGGTGATCGAACTTAATTTTGTCAATACGGAGTATCAACTAGCGGACATCTTCACAAAAGCCCTTGTAAGAGAAAGAATTGAATTTCTTATCAACAAGCTGGGAATGCGAAGTTTTACGCCGGAGACTTTGAAACACTTAGCAAATGAAGTTGATGAATAGTGGTGGTACTATTCACATATCATGTATCATATGTATATATATATATATATATATATATATATATATATATATATATATATATATTAAAACTATAAAAACAAAATACAAAAATATAAAATTCATAAAATAAAAGAAAAAATTAAAAAAATAAGAAAAATATAAAAAGAGGTAATAATGGCATGTCTTCTGAAAATTGATAACATTTACGGTCTTAGAAATGTCATTTAATAATGATACGAGGCTGTAAATGAAGTTCGAGCAGAAGTTCAAAATGTTTTCAGAAACATGCCCAAAAATAGCTTGCTATTAATAGATAGCAACCCTTCATCATCTTAAAGCAAGTATTTCAAAAGAAAATTGACCTCTCAAACAGGAATTTATTCTCGGCATGGTCCTACTTTTATGACAATGCAAAGCTTGTGATTACTTTGCATCACAACCCGTGCTTTCTATATTTCCATAAGTGTACGTGTCAGTCTGCTTATGTGTGAAAATAAGAGAAATCTTATTTACAATTAGTGTTTGTTTCTTCATAATCAAAACATTGCTTCATCAGAAAATGCTTTTTAAGGGACATTTGACTTCTCAAACAACGACTACAGCTCTTTAAATAGAAATTGGGTCATTGTTTGAGGGGGAAAAATGTCAGATATCTTCTTCAGAAAGTCATGTGTTTAAAGGGAAAAAGGTTTTTAAACAATAACGGAATATCATTCTTTAAGGAAAGTTAATTAAGTTTAGCTTACGTGTGCCTTAAATGTTACTTGTTTAAGCCTTTAGGGAGTATTTTGCAAAATTAAGTCTATAGGTTTGATAGTATAAACATTAGGGACTATTTGTGCTATTTGTTTAACTTGTCTATGCCTTATAAAACTTAAGTATGCAAAATTGAAAATGGTATAATACTACAAGGGTTAAATATGTAAAAAATTTAAATTTCCCTATCCCCCATTATACCCATCCCGTTCCCTATACACAAACATACACACTTAACATATTTTTTTTCCCATTCACCCCTCACACGATCACCATTCTCCAATCTTCTATTTCTAGTTGATCTCAAGCATTAAGTTATGAAAGAAAAGTGTTCTCCTACACCTAAACTACTCACATCTCAAAGGAATTGATTTTTCATCCAAGATTGATCTCGAAATCCCTAATTCTCAAATTAGGGTTCTTAAAAATAAAAATTGGTTAAAACATCAAATTAGTTGAGGGGTTTTGAAGCTTTAGGTGTGCCTAGCACTTTCTTAATACAGTTTATGTGTCGGTAACATTTGTATGATTTATAGCAAAAAGTGTGTTCGAAAAATTGGGTCTTTGAGCTAGGATGTATAAAGTATATGGGTTCTGTGCTTAAGAGTTTGTATCCTTATTCTTGAATGTGGTTGAATGATAAAATCATGCTCTTGTTGTAGTTTATTACATATATGAGCTATATGATCTACAAATGCTCGGTTTATGTATAAACTTGTTAAATCTGTGGATTCATGATTGTTTGAATGTTCTTAAGTGTTGTGTTCAAGCTGAGAGTGATAACATAATAAGTGAGAATGCAAAAAATCATGTCTTGTGAAGTTTTGTGTACGAAACCGATCTAGACATATCCTTTGAGAATCGAACTAATAATATTCTTTGGGAACCGATCTAAATGAACCCTTTGGGAACCGAACAAGTCAAAGTCTCATAAAGAACCAATCTAGTCAAGAATCTTCAAGAACCGATCTAGTCAGTCCCTTAAGGAACCAATCTAGTCAAATCCCTTAAGGAACCGATCTAGTCAACCTTCTGTAGGAACCGATCTTGTCAATCTTATGTGGGAACCAATCTAGTCAATTCCTTTTGGAACCGATCTAGTTAATCTTATGTGGGAACCGATCTAGTCAATTCTTTTTAGAACCGATATAGTCGAATTCACTTGGAACCGATCTAGTCGAATTCACTTGGAACCGATCTAGTCTAATTCACTTGGAACCAATCTAGTCAAATTCACTTGGAACCGATCTAGTTTAATTCACTTGGAACCGATCTAGTCGAATTCACTTGGAACCGATCTAGTCTAATTCCTTTGGAACCGATCTAGTCTAATTTACTTGGAACCAATCTAGTCTATCTCATTAAGGACCCGATCTAGTGAAAGCTTTAAGGAACCAATCTAATCGATATAGACCAAAAACACTTAAGATCAAAATTCCAATTTGAAGGAAGATTAAAACTTAACTTAGCAGGCTAATTAAAATTGGTTAATTATGCTATCTAATTGAGTTAAAATAGGCTTAAAAACAAGGTAAATTTAAGGTTAACTAATAAACGACTTAGGATATCTAAATTCTCTACTAGTTAGAAAACCCACGATTCCTAAATTGTCATAGAAGTTGCCTTAATCCCTTAAGTAAATAAGTCTATCTAAGTTGCCATTCAAAGGAATATATCTTTACAAGTGCTAAAAGTCTTAAGGTCCTAATTTGCAAATCATAATAAAGTGTTCACATAAAAGGTGTATACAGTTATATATGAACTTGGTTTTATGTAAAAATTGTATTGATTCTTTCTTAAGCAGAACCATGGACATCACCGGAGTTGAACAAATTGCATTGGATGACACTTTAGTTGCTCCTGTCAACCGACTCAAGATTGACAAAAGTAATTTTCGACTAAGCTCAGACCTCAAGTCCAAAGAAGCAACTCTTCAAGTGGTCTATGATGATTTGAAACTCACTCCCTACTACAAGGCATTCCAAATAACAGCGGATGTTCCAGAAATTTACATGCAAGAGTTTTAGGCCACTGCTACAGTTCATCATCACTCAATTCGTTTCAAGATGAACAACAAGAAACATATTGTGAATCTTGAGTACTTCAGAGAAATGCTTTAAATATGCCCTAAACTCCCTAATCAGCAATTCGAGGAACTACCCTTTGAAGAGGCAATTCTCACATTTCTAAAAGATCTTAGTCATAGTGGTGAGATTAAAAATATCACCGATGTCAATGTCAACAAGTTGCATCAACCTTGGAGATCATTTGTTGCGGTTATCAACAAATGTCTGAGTAGAAAAAGTACCAGATATGACAGTCTTCGACTATCTCAAGCTCAAATCCTCTGGGGCATGTACCATAAGAAAAACGTAGACTATGCCTACCTTCTGTAGGAAGATTTCGTTTATCAAATAGAGAACAAGAATGTCAAGAAGAGTAATGAGATGTACTACCCTCGCTTCACCAAAGTCATCGTCAACTTCTTCATGACTAAGTATCAATCAATTCCAAGATGGAACAGTGTAAATTGGCACTATGCCAGGGATGACTACATGTTTACCACAATAAAAGTTGTCTCCAGGCATGGGGATACACAACTATATGGTGCCATTTTGCCTAATGAATTGACGAATGAAGACATCAGAAAATCTGAATCCTTCAAAGAGTACTATGCCATTGCTTCAGGAGTTGAACCTCCAAAGACAAAAGAAAGGGTCAAGAAGAAGCAATTTGGATCTGACATGTCAAAGAATCCTCCAACTAAAGGCAAAAGACTCAAGACTTCTGCAAAGGCGGCTAAAACTACAAAGAAAACGCAACCTACAAAGACATCTAAAGCTAAAGGTCTATAAGTGCTATCTGAGGTTGCTTTAACAGAAGCTGAACAAATAAAGCTAGCAACAAAAGGAAGCCTAATACAAACTCACAGCTCTCACGCCAACAGCTCAGGTGCAGATGAAGGAACTGGTAGTATACCAGGGGTTCCCGATGTACCGACTAATGAATCTGATGATGAGCAAATCTCTTGGAAGTCAAGTGAAGAATACGATGATGATGAAGTGAATGTGAGTGAAGACGATGATGATGACAATGATGATGATATTGACAAAGATGATGAAGATGACGATGTTGATAATCAAGATGATGAAAATCCAGATGATGCAAATCAAGATGATGATAATGAGAAAACTAATTCAGATAACGATGGAGATGACTTTGTTCACCCCAGGCTTTCCACTCATGATGATGAAGCAAGACAAGATGATGTAGTTAATGAAGAAGAAAGTGATGATGAAAGTAATCAAGACAGTGATGAAGAAGTTCAAGGTGCGATTATTGAGGAAAAGGATATGGATGAAGAGTCGACACATGAAGAGGATGAAGCGAATGAGTTATACAGGGACGTGAACTTTAATCTGGAAGGAAGAGGCACTGGAATGATAGATGCTTCACTACCTAATGTTCAAGGAACTCAAGTTACAGAAGATACTCATGTAATAATCACCGCTCCGGTCAATCCTGAAGGTCAACAGCAGAGTTCTTCTGTGTCATTTGGCTTCGTTTCTAACATGCTCAGCCCCAGTCCAGATACAGGTTTTGGCATAATATTTACTCTTAACAATGAGGCAACTTCACTGGTAGATGTTTTGGTCACCATTATTGTTAAGCCACCTTTTTTGTCTGCAACAACTCTTCCTCTACCATCCACTCCTCTCATCACACATCTGCAACAAACACCAGTACCTATACCAGCAACTGTTCCAAGCTCCTCACTACAAGATCTTCCCAACTTTGGCTCTTTATTCGAGTTTGACCATAGACTAAAAACTTTGGAAACCGGCTTCTCCGAGTTCAATCAAACGAACCAATTTGCTAAAGCAGTTTCTTCCATTCTCGGCATTGTTGATGCGTACCTTGCCAACAAGATGTATGAAGCCGTGAAAACTGTTGTTTAGTTACAATCCAAAAGACTCAGAGATGAAGTCCAAGCTGAAAATGCAGACTTCCTCAACAAACTTGATGATAACATTAAGAAAATAATCAAGGATCAAGTCAAGGAACAAGTTAAAGTTTAAGTCTCCAAGATTTTGTCAAAAATTAAGAAGGCAATAAACGAACAACTCGAAGCTGAGGTTATGACTCATTTATCCACTGAATCCAAGACATCTCTTACTATAGCTGGAAACCTATCTGAATTAGAGCTGAAGAAGATTCTCATAGACAAGATGGAAAGAAATAAATCAATTTACAGATCTGACGAACAAAAGAATCTCTACAAAGCACTGGTTGACGCTTACGAAAGTGACAAGCTCATACTTGACACTTATGGAGATACTATTTTGTTTAAAAGATGTAGAGATGATAAGGATAAAGACGAAGAACCCTCTGCTAGATCAAAACAGGGGTCCAAGAGAAGATGGGCTGGAAAAGAACCAGAGTCAACCAGTGTACCAAAGGAAAAGACATCCAAGACATCTGGCAAGTCACATGAAGGGTCCAAATCTCAACACAAGACTGTTGGTGAATATGCTCAAACAGAGGAGCCTATGCACACTACCAAAGATTTGGAAGACCCCGCACATCAGGAGTTTAAAACAGGAGTTACATAAGATCAACATAATAAAGAAACCCCTCAGTTCCCTGATTGGTTTCAGAGACTAACAAAACTTCCTTCTCCTGATCGTGATTGGAACAAGACTTTGCCTGATACTCATGGACCTGTTCAACCTTGGCTAAGCTCCTTAGCCAAGAAAGAAGATCAGAGAGAATCGTTTAATGAGCTGGTGGACAATCCTCTTAACTTCTCAGCATTCATGATGAACCGACTTAAGGTTGATACTTTAACTCCAGAACTATTAACCGGTCCAACATTTGAGCTGATGAAAGGATCATGCAAGAGTCTGGTGGAGCTCGAATACCTTTTTAAAGAAGTCTAGAAGGCAACCACTGAACAATTAGACTAGAACAACCCTGAAGGTTAGCAATATCTACATGATCTGCGAAAGCCACTACCATTGATACCCAATTCTCGAGGTCGTTGTGTCATACCTTTTGATCACTTCATCAACAACGACCTAGAGTATCTAAGCGGTGGTGTCCCAAGCCGAGAATATGCAACTTCAGTGAAGAAGACCAAGGCTGCAGATTACGGACACATCAAATGGATTGAAGATTTGGTCCCTAGCTATGACAAACATGCACTCTAGGGAATCTCACATTGGGGGCGAAAACGACAACAATTCTATAGATTTGTTGCTAATAGGGAATCTGCTCATGATGTCTACTCCAAACGCAGAATCATTGCTATCACAAAGCTTGAAATAGTCGACTGACATAACTACAAGCATCTTGATTGGATCACTGTTCGTAGGGATAATGAAAAGTTGTACAAATTCAAGGAAGGCGATTTCAACAGGCTTCGCATTCAAGACATCAAAGACATGCTGCTTCTTCTTGTTCAAGGCAAGTTGATAAATCTCACCATTGAAGAACGCCTAGGTTTTAATGTCTCCTTAAGAATGTTCACAAGAAGCGTTGTCATCCAAAGGCGTGTGGAAGATCTTCAACTAGGTGTCAAAAGTTACCAAAAGAAGCTCAACCTCACAAAGCCGGATACGTACAGATTAGATCTTAAATGAAGGGAAGCTTATACAACATACTCCAATCCCAGAGGTTTCATTCACCAAAACAAAGACAAAAAGAACAGACTGATGCGTATTGATGAACTACACAAGTTCAGTGACAGTACACTCAATGATGTTCGAATTGCTCTTAATGATCGTCTAAAGGGAATTCGAATGGAGTATCTGCCACAGACTATCTGGAGACAAAGTGACAAAGATAAAGCAGGAGCTATGATCCAGGCAATTGACAAACAGCTAAAGACCAAGAGGATTATACAGAGTTTAGAGAAATTTGTTGGTGGGAGACTGTACGAGGGTGATTTTCGACTGCTACAAAGGACCATATGATTTATCATATGATGTCCTTATCATAACAGGTCAATCCTCGTGAATAATAAAAACTTGTGAATTTGTGTATATGTAGTATAGACATTATGGTGATATTAAGGAGTGCTCGAGTACAAAATTTTTCAAGAATTTCTTAATGAATTCAAAAAAATTTCAAATTATTGTACTCAGCACTATCTTATAAACCCTCAAAATTTAAGGGGGAGCATTAAAATGTTCCTGTTAGATATTATATAACATTTTTTCCCCAAACATTTAATCAATTGATATCCAAAATATCAAGGGATTAACATTTTGGATAAGGGGAGAAAATGTGATTAAACTGAATCTAATTTGTATTGAAATTTGATCAGATAAAATGGACTCAATGCACTCCACACATAGCATGTACCATGATTATGGTGCACATGTTAAGGGGGAGCTTTTAGTGATGATGAAAAACTTTCAAAGTGTAAATCAATTGATATTTATATCAAACACTTTGATTAAAAATTTTAATGATTTTGGTTTTGATTGAGATGGAATACCTAAAAGACTGACCATGTACTTAAATTTATGGAGTTATAAGGTGGTTAGGCATAGGTATTCAAATCCCATGATCCAGCCAGAACCGGGGGATATCTACCCAGGGATATCCACTGGATAGTGTAGAAGTCCTTAGGTATGATACAAAAGGAGAAAAAGTAAGAATCGAGAATAATGCCGACTGAGATGGAGCTAACACTGGAATAAACCCAACAAGGTGTTAGTTATGAAGTCTCAATAAGCATTGAAGGGGTTGAAGAATGAAAAAGAAATGTAAGGATAAAGGGTGAAAAAAAAGAAGCCCTCCATACACTTAGGCAGAAACTGGGTCAATACATAATCTGTCAAAAACACTAAGTTGGTTTTTGACATTGAAGACAGTTATGGACCCAATGACGCTATGCACAACCCTCCCTAGCCACTCAAGGTCTCTCAGCAGACTGTTGTTTCATTTCTCACGGAGATTACACGCATTTCTATCAACTTTCTCACTTCGAGTTAGATGATATTGAAAAGGTGGCAGTCTGCTCCAGCCTCCGATCACTAAAATCAAAGTGCACTATTAAGTCTAGAGCCAAAAGAGATCATCTATAAATCTCATTAGGACACTTGTTAAAATTTTGCTTGCTATCTCACACAATGTGAATAACGAGAAATATAGATAGAGTCCTACGCATTATCCTTATGATTTTGCTAGAACATCAGAGTGATACTCAAGTAATCACAATGAAGATGGAAATCCTGTTTGAGTCAACATCAAACAAGCTCATGGTAGGTGACTTGTGCGATTCTATACGAATCAAACTTGTGACAACTAGAAAGAAACGATGGTGAGATTCTATAAGAATCAAACTTGTTCCAGGTTATGAATTGACAATTGATGATGAATTTTTAAAATGATTAACACTCTCGATGTGTCACAAAATCACTTTATCAAGTGATACGTCGATTGATTTTTAAATCAATTTTCCTATTTTAATCGGTGAGACAGTAACTCACTGGTTCACTCTTATCGTGCTGTCTACTTTGAGACGTTCTGATAATGAGAACATGCTGAGTTTGATAAATCTAATACAAATGTGTTAGAAAGATTATATACTTTAGCTGGAAATCCTGTCAAGGAGATTCTTCTTGAATTGATCTACCTAATCACAGGTTGATCCTCACGGATTTGAAGGTTACTCCAACCAAACACGGGCGAATGACAAAGCCATATTCGTCCACCCGCTTTATTGGTAACTGTTTTAATGCAGGTTACTTAAAGATGGAGGTGAAGGTACCTGATTCCAGCTGACTCACAAGATTCATAGCCACATGCTCATTCCCGACCGACAAACTTAAAGACATCATGAAAGCTCAAGTACATGTTTCAAAATTTTTGCTACTCTGATACCGTACGTCTTTCTTGAAGTGACGAAGTATTAAAGTCAATGAATTTCAAAGAAGTTTTCGTCACTCTGATGCCAAACGTCTTTCTCGATGTGACGAAGTATTAAAGTTAAAGAACCTCAAGAGAGATGCATTATAAAGCTTTTCAAGATAACTTATCAAGAAAGGTATGAGCATGTCGGTCCAAAAGTCACAAGTTCACAAGATGGAAAAGGTCACAAGATGGCGAAAAGAGATTATGCTTGGTTGATGATCTCAAGGTGTTCAAGATCACATTCAAGGCAAGCTAAGGAACAAGCCCTAACCTATAAGTCAATGATCACTACATCGAATCACAAGTCAATGATTAAAGTTGAACGAGCTCAAGACTAAAGATAAAGCATAGTATGCTAGGTTTAAGTTTTTGTAAAATGGAGCGACCTCCCTTAGGGGGAGATTGTTAGGTTCACGAAAGTGTCGGTCGCTTCCATAGATAACAGTCGTTAGCTCGTTAAGTAATTTTTGAAAACTTACATAGTTAGTTAGAAAAGGCCTATGGATAAACCCATGCAAGCCCAAGCCCACTTATTCATTGTAAGTATATAAACACCTCTACATGCTTTGGAGAGGTGGTTGGTTGGTTGGTTGTTCATTTTACACACATAATACAAAGTTCTCTTATGTTTACTTTCTCTCTTTAAGTGTTCATCCAACCCACTCTCTCACTACCCTCACATTTAGTATGTTATTTGATTAGTCTTCAGTAGGGGTATTTGATGAGGTGTCATTTAATATATTTTTTCAAGGTCGTTTAACCTCCTAAATCATGCATTTATGCCAAAAATAGGTACTTAATCGTTCCTTTTTAGGTATTTCTCATTTGGAAGGCATTTGGAAGAATTACACATGACTTGGGCTTATTTGGAGAAGAAACTAACAAGACTACGGACCTACACCAATATTGATCAAGAATTTCTCTATAGTGGCTGGAGACGGCGTCATAGATACAACGGGACGCCGTCACCACGAAGATCAAGACGGCTTCACGAGATTCCATGACGGCGTCAGAGCATACGACCCAACCCATTATCTAGAATATTCTCTTTCATGACGGTGTTACGATTAAAACGCGACGCCGTCACAGCGTTTTTCCTATATATACAAACCCGAATTTAGGGTTTTGAGTGTGTAACTTTAGAATAAAAAGAGGGTACGAACCCTAGTTCATTTAGTAGATGTTAGGGACGAATTTAGGGCCTAAAAACCCTATTGTACTTCCTCCAACTCATGTTTTTAATCAAGTAAGGTTTAGTTAATCATTCAATATGTCTATGTGTTGTTTGATCTATCTATGCTCTTGCTTTATCTTTAATATGTTTGGCTAAACCTTATATTGTGTTTATTTTTGATTGTATGAAACCTAGAATGTAGATCTTAGTGGTGTTGCTTCTTGTGATGGATATGCATGTTAGGCTCTAGAAAACCAGCTTTTGTCTGTATCGCTGTTGATATGTCTAGGGAAACATGATTGTGTAGAAAGGATACCATTGGGTAACAGTCTTCATACTACCTTGCCCTTTAATATGGTTGGTCCACTTTTAATATATTTCACATGCACTTAGTGTACTTCTAGGGGCCATCTAATAGTCTTCATATTACCTTACATGTGCATTGCTCTAGCTGAATACTAAGTAGACGGCGGGTTCATGTAATTTGTTCATGACTTAGGAAATAATTACACAGATCATCAGAAGGGTGACAAAGCAACAACACTAGGAGAAGCAATCTAGGGAGTAATACATGATTAAATAAACACAGTCTTTTATCTTATTGTTATCACCAGTAGCGTAGAATATATTTAGTTAATAGCTAAAATCAACCACCTCTCCAATTATATGATTTACTTGTTTTCTATAAAATACAAAAATACAAAAATAATCTTACCTCAACCCTTAGAATTCTGTTAGACCGTGATCAAGCCTTCCTAACTTATTCCCCGAGTGAATGATAACAACCCCCCGAGTCTTGCCTATACTACTACTACAATGATTAGGTGCTCTACCTAGGGAGTTGTAAAACTTCTTGTAGAAGTCCCATGACGACCGCATCACAAGCAAATCCTAAGTGTAGAGGTATTTGATGAGGTGTTATTTTATACACTTTTTCGGGGTCAGTTAACCCCATAAATCATGCAAATATCCCCAAAATAGGTGCTTAATCATTTCTTTTTGTGTTTTTAGCAATTGGATGGCATTTAAAGGAAATACACGTGACTTGGACTCATTTGGAGAAGAAACGAACAAGAAAATGCGTACAGTGGCTGGAGACGGCATTAGAAATACTAGTGACGCTGTCGGATCACCAAAAAGACGACGTTAGGATTTAACCGACATAGTGAAACCCTAGAAGATTCGGCGAAGTGATGGCGTCAGGATTACAAAGCGACGCCGTCGTGGCCTATTTTCTATATATACAAACTCGTTTTTAGGGTTTTAGTGTGGAACTTTTGAGATACGAACTTTACATTTAGGGTTCGAGTTTAGCAGCTGTTTAGGTCATTTTTAGGGTTTAGAAACCCTCTTGTAGCAGCCTTTAACTCATGTTTTAATCAAGTAAAGTCCTTTATCTCTCAATCTTTCAATATGTCTATGTGTTGTCTAATTGATTACTGTTCTTCGCTTCTCTTTAATATGCTAGGCTAGATCTATTAGTATTTGCTTATGATTGCATAAAACTTAGTTTGTAGATCCTTTTAATATTGCTTCTTATGATGGATGTGCACGTTAGGCTCTAGAAAACTAGTTATAAAATATTACATTAGCTTAGACGTCTAAGGAAACGCGATTGTGTAGAAAGGATACCCTCGATAACAGTCTTAAAACTACCATACCCGTAATACGGTTTATCCCTCTTAAGTGTTTTAATGCATGTAATGTACTCTTAGAGGCCTCGTAATAGTCTTCATACTACCTTACTTGTGCGTTGCCTTAACGGAATATTACGTAGATGGCGGATTCGCGTAATTCGTTCATGACCTAGGAAATAATTACACAGATCATCGCAAGTGTGACAAAGCAATAGAATTAGGATAAGCAAACTAAGGATTAGTGCATGATTAAGTAAATACGTGTGTTTACCTATCGAGTTTCAGCCAAAGTAGTTTAGATTTAATCTTATTTTATTTAGTTTAAAACCAAAACCTCCTCTTACAACCAGAATTTTACTCGCTTTCTAAAAATATAAAAATACAAAAATTATCTTCTTTCAATCCCTTAGATCTTAGTTAGGTTTAGTTCGAGCCTTCACATGCTATTCCCCTAGAGAATGATAACAACCCCTGAGTCTTTGCTATACTACACTGCAAAGATTTGGTACTCTGCCTAAGGAGTTGTAAAACCAAGTGCGTTTACAATGACTGCATCATTTGTAATAACTCTTTAACTACTTACCTGTATGTTCTAGGGTTGTATGCACTAAAATTTATTTTGGTAATGTATATATTCCTTGAAAGGCTGCTTTTGTAATTGTTTGAATGTTAGATTAGGTGATATTTAGGAAATGCATTTGTTACAACCTGATGTTTAGGAAATGCATTTGCACATGTATACAATAAGGTCATTAATATGATGTTTAGGAAATGCATTTGCAGCTTAGGTCATAACCTTGCAGGTTAGATTAGCTGATGTTTAGGATGGATTATAAGGTCATTAATCTGATGTTTAGAAAATCATTTGTAGCTTATGTCATAACCTTGCAGGTTAGATTAGGTTAGATTAGCTGATCTTTAGGATGAGTTATAGCATGTTTGTATGTATTTGTGTTGTTTAGGAAATGCATTTGTCATCACCTGATGTTCAGGAAATGCATTTGCACTTGTATGCAATATGGTCATTAATGAGATGTTTAGGAAATGAATTTGCATTTTACGAAATGCATTTGTCATAACCTGATGTTTAGGAAATGCATTTGCACCTATATGCAATAAGATCATTAATCTGATGTTTAGGAAATGCATTTGCAGTTTAGGTCATAACCTTGCAGGTTAGATTAGGTTAGATTACTTGATGTTTATGATGGGTTATAGCCTGTTTGTATGTATTTGTGATGTTTAGAAAATGCATTTTACATAACCTGATGTTTAGTTCCTTAATCTAAATTTGGTGGTGCTCAAAGGTGTTGTAGTTTGGAAATCGATTTGTAATAATTTGCAGTTTAGATTAGTGTTATAGTTTAAGTCATTAATCTGAATTTGGAGCTTAAATATTAGTGTTGCAATTTGCAGTTTATAAATGAACTTATAACAATTTGCAGTTTGGAAATGAATTTGTAACAATTTGCATGTTAGTTGTTTTGTTGTTAGAACATGCGGGAAAAAATTAGCGTTGCAAAGATGGTCCCTGAGGTTTCTTATGGAAGTGGTTGGACTAGAATGCCCCCGACGTTAACGTTCAATCGGATGGGAAATCGGTCAAAGGACCGGTCAACCCAATTTGAACAACCACATAGACCATTGGTGTAATTTTTTGCGTTTTAAGACCAAACATGCAATTTCAGGTAAATCATAAGGACCAAACGTGTAATTAACTCTTGTATTTATATATAAGAAAAGTGTTTTTTAGGAAACGAATGCTAGAAACGTTACATCAAGCTATCAACATACATACATACATTGTTACTCTTATTGGTTAAAATATCATCATTTGTCAAAGAAGCATAAAGACATAACAAAGACACTCATTTGGCATGGTTTGGTTTTATCGACTAAGATTACATCAATAACGAGCCCACAAAAAATTCGTCTAGTATCTATCATTAACCAAACGTACGAATTGTAAAAAAACTACACTAAGTGACACCATACCAACCAATGAACTTTAAATTCTCTACTGAAAACGATCAAAGAAAAAAAGAAAAAAAAACACATATATAATAAACTTCACGTCGACTAAATTATTCCAAATAAAGTTAAAGTTCAAAAGATATTTCCATTGGTTGGCTTGTAATCAAAGTTGTGGAATAGTTTTGAACGTCTTAATAATTATATCGACATGGTCATTCAAATGTTCCCCATTTAACTTAGGGGTATATGCATCGACATCCGAGGGCAGACTCAAGAGTCTAAATGCACATATATTTTTTTCTCAAGAATAATAAAGAAAAATAAATTAAAATGTACGATTTCACTAAAACCAGTAAACAAATTTAAAAGATATTTCTTTTGATATATTAATCGACTAACTAAACATAACATATATTTATGTGACACAAAATTTCAAAACATGATTCAGTTAAGAAAAATAAAAAAATTTTAACAAAAATTTACACTAGATGGTAAAATCAGCCGAGTTCTCGTGAAAAACCCCTACTGGGCATCATTGTATCAAGAGTAAACTACATTTTTGGTCTTTGTGGTTTGCCGGGTCTTTCACTTTTGGTTCATTTTTCAAAAAAGTTACGGATCCACTCCAAAGTCTGACGACCCGTAACAAGTTTGGTCCATTTTTGGACTGAAAGTGAAAGTTAAGTTTCACTTTCACTTTCACTTTCAGTCCATTTTTGGACTCAAAGTGTTACGGGTCGTTGGGTTTTGGAGTGGATCCGTAACTTTTTTGAAAAATAAATCAAAAGTGAAAGACCCGACAAACCACAAGGACCAAAAATGTAGTTTACTTCAATGTAAATATTATTTTAGTTTTAACCAATTTCTACCAAAACCTTTTAGATTGTTTGAGAACCATCTTTGAGGTATCTAGAAGTGTGAATTGTGGTGCTAAATTAATCAAGGCTTTTGCCATCATACAAATAGTTTGTGCAACTTTTTAACTAAATATTCATATTTTAGGTCAAGCCCATGATTACAGTTTAACCTTTTGAAATTTGCATTTTAAGATCATTTTAACCTAATTCTTAAACTAGTTAGATGTTTCAAAAGCTTCAACATTAAGATGCTTTGTATTAATTTGACTATCTTATTCATTAAGCAATATCATATGATAATTAACATGAGTCACGTTTTTATTAGTCTTTATTTATTTGTGTTCTAATTCAACGGACAACATCTTGCAAGTCATAATCTATCCATTCATGGGTCATTTTTAACATAAAGTTGCAAGTATTTAAAGCATAGTTAAATTATCTTAGTTAATTACTTTACAAAATCTGATATTTGCATACATATTTGCTATTTAATTCAAGATAGTATATTAAAACATTGGATTAAGTTAATGATTTGGAATGTGTGGAGACATGACACTTTCTTGAGGGTTAGATATAGTGGCAATTATATATATATCTTAATTATCATTACACTACAAGACAAAAACAGTGAGCGGGCTTACTGTTCAACGATGAACAGTGTAGCCCACATCGGCTAGGCCCGGAGTTTCTATTCATCGGCCCAAAAATTTTTAATGCCGGTGGTTACTGTTCATCGGCCGGAAAAAAAAAACTTTATACTCCCTCCTTCTTTTGTCAAAAATAAGAAGAAAAAAAAATTACGTTTACGACTTTCTATCGGCCTGGGCAAAAATAAAAATAAAAATATCCCCTTTATTAAAAAAAAATTGTCATTTAATATGAGAAAAAAAACAAACTATTAAACATGAGACCGAAGAAATTAACCCGAACAAAAAAAAATGCCCCGTAATAACGCGCGAAAAAATAACGCCTGCAGCAACGCGCGGGTAATCTTTCCTTGTTTTCTAAACAATCTTAATAAAACACATCACATGGTTTTCCCACTATTAACAAATCCAACAATGAGGTTATCCTCCTCATTGCCCAAACAAGAAATCTAAGTAGATAGAAGCTTTTACTAAAGTATTGATAAGAGTGTGAAGTAGGCAAAGTAAAGTATGCATTCCCCGGTAAATCAGAGATATACTCATCCATGTTTGACAAAAAAAAATGTTTGGTACCTAATTGATTTTGAAGAACAAGTTATTATTCCTATCTAAAAAAATGTTTAATTTAATGTATTAGTTTTTTTTTAAAATTATTTGTTTGCAAATTACAACAAAATAAAAGCTAGTATTTGATTAGGTAATATTAAATATTTGTATTTTTTTAGAATCCTATGTAACTAAAAATGTTGGTAATTTTAATGTTATCAACTTACGTAATTGTGTTTTAGTTGATATCAACGGTCTTATACATATTTAGCTTAAGACGAGTTAGGAGGTGCGGAGTGCACACTCGTTATCGATAGTTTGATTCCGCTACGACAAAGACGTGAGGCCCCCTTGCAGGTTCAAGGAGCAGCGCCCCTTGTTGGGTTCCCGTTTGAGGGAAAGACTCTCCTCGCGGGGTTTGGGACAACGCCTAAAATCTAAACATTTTTACTAATCGTTGTTAACATATTTTCTCGCCAAAACCCAATAGACGTTTCTTTTACTAACACAATGGTTGGTACATAACTGAAAACCACATTTGTGGTTTCATTTACAGAACATGACATCAAATAATACTATAACGTTCTGATTAATTTTTCGTGCGTTAGATTACAATTGTCAATTTGTCTTATCTAATTTAGGATTTTGTGAACACAAAACATATAAGGTTAAAAGACTTCAATTTGAAAGTGATTACTCGATTAAAATTGATATCCAACTTTTAAATCACTCACAGACCGGTAATTTTCTTACATAAAACCAATGTTTTAAAACTCAGGTTGATCCGGCCAGTTGAATCGTGAACCGGTAGAGAGACCGGACCCCGGTTTTAGCCGAAAAACCCGGTTGAACCGGTTAAACCGTGACCCGGTGACTTAACCGGGTCAATTAAAAAACCAGTTTTTGAAACATCGCATAAAACATAAAAGTGGATACCTTTTGAGACGAAATCAATGAATTGTCAGTTACCCTATTACTCATCAACCTGATAAATTTCATTCGGTACAATTTATGACAATGTCATCACAAACCTTTATGTTATCACTGTTAAAAATTAGGATCCTCTGGAAATTTACTCTTTCTTTTTGTCATTTTTGTTTCATTTCTTATGGATATGAGGCTCTCATTGCAAGTTGCCAAATTGGATCCTTCATGTATACTTTTGGGGCCACATCGAATATCACCTAGTCACTTTTGAATAAAATGAGAAAAATCAAACACGTTAGCTTAAAAAGTCGAGTCATTAAAATAAATGATTACAAGAATAGTTATGACCTTATGATGTGTCTAAATCCTATAATTAAAGAATATAGTGAGCTTAACCTAATTAATCTAATCTAATCTAATCTAATCTAGACATATGAAGAAAAGACTGTTAACAGTAGTTTTCACTTTTTTAACCAACTTAATTCGTGAACTAATTAATTTAATAAATTATGAAAATTTTCCACTATGGCAATGATCTCAATATGAAAGCTAGCTACAAAGGTATGGAGACAAGATTGTACAATAGAGTCAAAATCTATAAAGTAAGTCTAACATTATCCTCGTCAAGTTGCATAGCATTCCTTCGTCTTTTTGGCCATGACGACTTTTGCTCGTTCTAACTAATTTGTTTTTATAAATATCTTGCGACAAGATTCAACCCCACTAGATGTGATCATAAAAATAATCAGAAACAGTCATGGGATACATCAGTTAAGCCGTGTATATCTTAGTTAAAGACTCGTTTCCTCGACAATATAGAAACCTTGGTTGACAAACTAAAGATTGTATCGGTAATTAGTAAACTTATTAACCGCAATAACTCACACTTTTATCTAAGTTTGAACGCACAACATTAGCATTTGGCGTGTATATGTGCATGGCCGTTTCATGGATTTTGGTGGCCTTGTACTGTCATCACAAAGAGATTTTTAAACACACACATAATACGCATGTATCAGTAGTGCATGAGCTAAATAAATTTCATAACATCTGTTATTGAAGTCTTGCCAAATGCCAAACATTTTTTAAAAACAAAAGTTGAAATAAAAAGAAAGAAAGAAATGGTTAGGCAGGTAAGAAACAACGAAAGCAAAACCTCAACAACTTACGTTTACATCAATAATCCAACTGTAAACCATTTCTTTTCTTTTCTTTTTTTTCTTTTGTGTGGTATGGTATCATTTTGTCAATGATTGTCAAATCTCTCACAATATATACTAAGAACAAGACACATAAATATATACCCTAATTCGACAATTAAAAGAAAGTTTTGCATAAGCTCATGAACTTATACGTGATCGACGGTACCTTATAACCAACGCGCATGTATAAAGATCCAAAGAAAACGCATCTGGTTTTTCTTGTTTTGACGAATTTAGGTGACTTAGCTAAGGATGAGCACGGTTAAAAAAAAAATTATATTTCAATAACATCGTTTTTGGCTACATAACGGGAGCCTAACTAATATAAATGTGTTATAGGAAGAAGTCGATTTAACGTTTAATGGTATGGTAGACTAGAAAAGTAGAACATTTATTTTGTTTACTTTGGATTTCACTACTTTTTTTTTTTTTTTTTCATTTTGTCATATTCAAATAAAAAAATGAATCTTGTAGCTATAATAATAATTCATGGAGACAAATCCAATAGAGAAAATTATGACATTTTGTTTAGTTATGACATTTTGTTTGAAATTGATGGAGACAGTTTATAATTTTGACATTTTAGTGTCAATGTTAATAACGTGATCGTTTAATATGACATGATGGAACGTTTAAAATATCTTTGTACTAACTAGAGGTGCAAAAAAATCGGTTAAAACCGGTTTCCGGTTTTTAGAAAACCGGTTTTAAAAAAACCGGTTTTTCTAATAACCGGTTTCGGTTTTTTCGGTTTTTCCGAAATCGGTTTTTTTCGGTTATAAATGTTCGGAATCGGTTTTTATACCGGTTCGGTTTTTTTCGGAATTTAAAACTTCGAACATTTATTTAATAAACTTGTTAATTATCAAACATTTAACTAAACAATACACCGGAAACATACTAAACAAATACAATCATAACTTTTTATTTGCACCGGAAACATACTAAAAAAATACAACCGCTCTTATGAGTCCTTAGTGTTGTGTTAGACGTGGGGTTATAAAATTTAATACATTTCTTGCAACGCGCCTTTTCCACCCCATCAATCATAACACACAAATCGTAATTAGACCAAACATCTCATTTTCTCGTAGTTGGTCTAATTCGCACAACATCATCATTTGTGTAAACTTTTCGTACATTGCTAGTAGAAACGGAGGGATTAGTGGAAGCTTGTTGTGATTGTGAGTTTTCCATTATAGAGGGATTAGAGAAATTAGAGTATATATATCACGATTAGAGAGATTAAAGAGAGATTAGTGAGTGTTTTTGATGTGTTTTCAACCCCAACTCATTACATGTATTTATACTACCAATCCATGGCTTAAAATCATCAAAAAAAATACAAAAAAACAAAAAAAAACGTATGTAAACGGCTATATGACCGTTTGGATATTTTTTTAAAAAAAACCGGTTTTTAACCAGTTTTAACCTGTTAAAACCGGTTTTTTATAACGGCTAGTTGACCGACTTTGTTGACCGGTTTTTTTAACCGGTTAAAACCGGTTTTTTTTATAACGAATATAAAAAAAGGGATAAAGCCATAGAATACCAACGAACTTTGCCTAATTTATCGCTTTGGTACGTGTACTGAAACAATTATCGATTTGGTACGTGTACTTACATAAAGTGTTCTCATTTGCACATTTTGTGACACATCATCAAAATGTGCAAATGAGAACACTTTATGTAAGTACACGTACCCAATCGATAATTGTTTCAGTACACTACCAAATCTATAAATTAGAAAAGTTCGTTAGGGGTATTCTACGGTCTTTAATCCCAAAAAATATATATATTATAAAATAAAAAAACCGTTAAAACTGGGTTATTTTAAAAAAAAACCGGATAAAACCGGGTTAGAACCGGTAAAATACCTGTCCCCCCGTTAGTAGAATATAGATGTACTCTTATGTTATATCAGTGAATGGTATGTATGTTTTATTAATGTTAGAGTTTCGTATTTTGAAACATAATGTTGCACCCGAAGAAAATATTTTGCTATGTTTTTGTTTAGGCTCATAACACACAAAACAAATGGCGACAAATCTTTTCACTCTAAAACATAATTGCGAGCACACAGGGCCGTGCGTAGCACGGCAAAAAACCATTCCTAGTATATACATAAAACCTAGCCCATCAAGTAATAAAAAGAAGCCCATCAACAAAAATCATTTAAGCCTAGGCCCAAAGCATCAAATAAAAAGAATTATTTACAAAACTTACCCGTAAACTATTCGACATGTTACGAAAACAACCTTAAACTTTTAACTATTTGCGGATTTTTTATATAAGAAACTTTATTTATCAAATATGTAAGTATATCTACCGATTTATTCTAACAAAAATTACTCATGAAAAGATCTTCGAATTGCGAACAAAAAGAGTCGAATAGTGCAATGCTTCTGACGCACAAACGATTTTATAATTAATGTTGAAATGTAATAAATATTTTTCAATAAAAACATTCAAAACACACTCCTAAATTAACTAATAACTTTAAAATAAAACACGAGGATTTAAGACGGGCAATTTTATAAAAGTTTTAATTATATAAATAACCCTATACTTTTTGCTATACTATTTTATATAACAACCTTTTTTTGTCAAATATCTAACAAATATATGGCAACTTTTTTGATAAAAAATACACCGACGAAAAAAAATCTGAATTACAAACAAAATATTAATATACTTTCGCGATACATACGATTTTATAAAAAAATGTCACCGCTTAATATATATTTAAGAAAATATATTTACAAGACACACCCTTAGTCTAGAGGCTATTTAAGAACAAATTTAAAGTTTACTTCTTACAAAAATTACTGTGTACGCAACTACGATAATATATATCTTGGACAAACAAACAAAAATAGCTACGCAACAACGCGCGTGAATCATTCTTTCTTTAGACAAGCGCGCCACGAAACAGTTAGCAAAATATATACTCGACAACCGAAGATAAATAAGTCCGCCACAACGTGTGGGACACGTACCCTGAAACTATGCGACAAGTTACGAAAACTACCTTTAACTTTTCGCTGTTTATGACTTTTTATATAATATAATTTATTTATCAAAGTAGTAATACATATCTACCGATTCATTCAGAAAAAATATACCGGTCAAAAGCTCTTCGCATTTCGAAGACAACTAGCCCAATATTATAATGCTTCTAATATATGTACGATTTTATAAAACATGTTAAAGATTAATATAGAATTTTTAACCAAAAAAAAACCTTGCAGAACACACCCCTAAACTACCTAATAACTTTAAACTAAATCACAGGGGTCAAATATGTATAATTCTCTAAAAGTTTTAATTTTATAAATAACCCTATATTTTTTCTATTTACGACACTCGGTTTAACCGAACATGTTAAAAAAATCCGAAACAAAACATACACTAAATAATCCAATAAAAACACGGCCGCCGCAACGCGCGGGCCACAATTCCACTTGTTACCTTTATTTTTTCTTACTTGTTACCTTTTCTTTACTTGAGAAATGAAATAGATACCTGAAAAAAAATGGTAATGTATATTATGTAAGATAGTTAGTTGCTGTTAAAAAAATGATTCATATTTTAAACATACGTATTTTCACTTTTATATTCTACAAACTTTACGAGCTCTGTCGGACCTTATCCTACTCTCTAGTTCCAGCTTGCCGTAGCTAGTGTGGGGTTCATTCTGATCATTTCAAGCCCATAATCTTGAGTAATGAGGTTAAACTACCATATTTGTCTGTGTGTTACGGCGGGGCGTATTTTTTTTCGAGTTAGTATTTTTTTTTCAAAAGCATAGGAATTAGGCCTTCGGTTTGTTGCATACTTTTTTTAAGCCAATATATGCGGTTTCTTTTGACGAATTTTTTTTTTGCACGATTTTATAAAAAATATTGAAGTTTAATATTTTATAAAATAATACGCATATTAAAAGTATATCAATATTTGGCTCATTTTGCTCGCTATTGGAAGACTTTTTCGGCGGTATTATTTTGTTAAAGAACCGGCCCAATTAAGATCCAAGTCAAGCCCAACGGTAAGCCCACTCAGCCCATTATTACACAAAAGAAAACCGGCCCATGTGATATTAATGTATCATATCTGTTTTTGCTAGTTTTATACCTTACGCATGGAATTTAATTCCATATACCACTTGTTCTTCAACAATATTATATATAAAAAAAGAGACAAAACCTTGTACATTTGGAAAAAGGACATGGGCAAAGTGTGGGATGGACTGGAATAAATGGGCTGGCAGATCAACAGTTGTTATGATGAACAGTGGAAATGGCGCACAAAAACGTCGTCGTTTTAATCGAGAATTGATATATATTATAATTACATTAATGAAAATATATACCAAAAGTCTAATGGGTCGTTTGGATCGTGGCTTTGGGAATGAGATATCCAAATACGTGGGTTTTTAAAAACTGGCTCACAGGATGGGTTTACAAAACCCATACACGTAGCTATTAGTCCCTTACTCCCTTAGCCATTTGCATTTTGTTGACTAACTTGAGGCTTGACTAACTTGAGGCTAAAGGAGTGGGTTTAAAATATATCGTGTCTTGATTGAAGTAGCCAATTGCTTAATTCATCACCATGGCATACACTACTTTCTGTTAGCTCGTTATTGGACGTTTAAATTGATTGTATAAAAGACTAACGATTTCATAACATATATAGTTGTAACCAATGTTTTAAAACCCGAGTTGACCCAGCCGGTTGAACCGGTTAAACCGTAAACCGGTCGCGTGACCGGATGCCAGTTTTGGTCGAAAAACCCGGTTGAACCGTAACCCGGTGGCTCGACCGGGTCAATTAAAAAAGCGGTTGTTAAAACATTGGTTGTAACATATAAATTTTTTTAAACGGGATTAAAACTCACAACCACTTACTTGGATAATTGTTCACAAATAGTGTTGTACAACAAGCACGTTGGTATCCATGATCAGATATTACATAATTTACAAGTATGTTTGGCAAAATGGGTTGTGATTGGAGTTGGTATTGGAGTTAGAGCTGGGGATGAAGCTTATATTATAAGCTTAAAGTTGGAGCTTATATTTTTATAAACTTGTTTAGCGAATTAGTTGGAGTTGAAACTTATTAATGTAAAATTAGATAAAAACAAATCAAATTAAATTTAGATATATTTACAACATTTGTGTGATAAACTATTATATTTTAAAGGCTATTTAAGTAATTTAACTATCTATAAACCTCTTTCAACGGGCTTAGGTTTACCGAGACCTATATATACTTATAGAAACTTATTAACATAAGTTTATTTAATAAACTAGTCTGTTTTTAAAGTTTAAAGCTTTATAAGTGCTTATAAGCCTCGCGTCAAATACAACATAGGACTCCTAAGATAAATATATAAAAACATATTTTCATCATTAGAAACTTTTTTTTCTTTTAGTTGTGAATTTAGGCTACACTGAGATAACATTGTATTACAAATTGCGTCTGAGAAAATGATATAACTACATAAACTAGGGATGAGCATTTAGACCCGAATTCTGAAACTGAACCGGAATCGTACCGGTATTGTACCGAAACGGTACCGATTCCCGGTATACGTTACGGTACCGAGACTACGAAATAAGATGAAAAAAAATTCGGTACCTTCAAAACGGGAACAGGACTAATTCGGGAAATCCTGATTCGGTACCGAATTGGTACCCGTTTTTTTACTAGTCTATTGCAATTTTATGTAATTAACTAACAATACCAATAAACAATATCATAGCCCGTTTCACATTTACAATGAATTGGGGCTCTCTTGTAGTTGAATGTAATGCTCTTTTGATGCAACAGTAGATATATAAATAATATGTTAGTTGCATAATGTTTTTATTTTGTAAAGATTAGATGTGTAACAGTCAGAAAAGAAATATTGTCATGGAAAATAATATGTTAGTTGATGCAACAGTCAGAAAAGAAGTTTTTTATACCAGTAGTTAATTATAGGAGATTTCTTTACTTGCATTATTAAAAAGAAATATTTTTCAAACCCCACCCTCCACCGTGTTAAATAACACTTAACTAAAATATAAATCTATAAACTCCAACATTAACATAACAATCTCAACACTATCTACACAAATCATAACCATTAACTTTAACATTACCCAAAACAAACTTTTTTATCATTGGGAATACATATTTGTGTACATTTTTCTGTCTTGTTTATCTTTAGCATAATAACACGACACTCTAGAATTTGTTCTTAGTTAAAACAAATAGGAATAATTCCGAATTGCGTACCAGATTTCTCTGGTCCTGAGCGCATAACCGAATTGGTACCGATTTCTCGGTACCGAGCGGAACTGGTTTCGGTACCCGAATCTCGTCCGGTACGGTACTCAAATCTCATCCGGTACGGTACCGATACCCCCTTTTCATGCTCGGGAAAAAAACGGTAACATCAATTCGGTACCAATCTGGTACCGTGCTCATCCCTGACATAAACCAAAATGTTTGTGACACTTAAAGTAGTAGTAGGGTTGAGGATTAATTAATTAACTATAACCAACTCTATGATAATTTATTGTCCGAAATAAGAACATGAGCGGAGGGAGTGGTGGTGCCATCGCTTGGCGCCAAGCTTTGGCGCGAGAAAAGCCCACGGCGCACCACTCCGTAGCTCGCGCCAAGGGTTCCCGTGTCGTGGCTAACAGCCCACGCCAAATTTTTTTTTTAAATGTATCCATTTCTAGCCGTTGGGGGGAGCGGTTTTTCAAAAAATACCCCCAAAACCTTAATTTTACCACTTTAAAAATCCTATAAATAACCCCTTATTATTTCATACTTCACACACATTTTCAATACATCTTCTACATCAATACTTCTCTTTTTTCTTTCAAATATGGATCAAAATAATCTCAACGATTTCGACCCAACCGACACATACGATCATTATGATGCGATCTTTCAACCCGACTATGATCGATATATGCGGGATTATGAGTCGTATCAACATTATGTGGGTTTGTGTGAGCAAGAAGCCGGGGGTTCGAGTGATGGTCCAAAGAGGAGGAAGACATACATATATCGTGAACGAGAATAGGCGGAACAAAGGCTAATCGACGACTATTTTGGCGACGACGAGTATGAACCTAAATATCCTGAAGAAAAGTTTAGGCGCAGGTATCGTATGAGCTCTAGACTTTTTAATAAAATACTCAACGATATCTTAAGTTATGATGTGCAACCCCTGCCTGAGTACTTTAGTTATTTTAGATCACGGCTCGATGCGACCGGTCGTAATAGTATTGGTTCTATTTTAAAGTGCACATCCGCCATACGCCAAATGGCGTACGACACTTCACCTGATGCATTTGATGAGTATTTGCAAATTGCTGAACGTACTTCACGAGAATGCTTAGATCACTTTACTAAGTGCATTCACGTTTTATATTATGATAAGTTTTTAAGAAGGCCAACTGCAACTGATATTCAAAAAACATATGAATTGCACGAAGAAAAACATGGACTCCCGGGAATGCTCGGGAGTATCGATTGTATGCATTGGGATTGGAAAAACTGCCCAAAGTCGTTACATGGGCAGTTCAAAAGGAGTACTAATAAATACCCAACTCTTATGTTAGAAGCTGTTGCTGATCAAAAATTGTGGATTTGGCATGCATATTTTGGGGTTCCTGGTGCGAATAATGATTTAAATGTGTTATATGGTTCCCCATTATTTGATGATGAAATTGCTGATATAGCTCCAGAGTGTCCGTTTGTTGTAAACGGGCATACATATAGGAAATGTTACTATTTAGCCGACGGTATTTATCCAGCATGGTCTACGTTTGTCAAAACGTTTTCTGTTGCAAGGGATGAAAAATCCTTGAAGTTTAAGAGAGTTCAAGAAGCTGCAAGAAAAGATATTGAACGGGCATTCGGAGTCCTACAAGGTCGTTGGGGTATTATACGACAACCCGCGCGTGCAATGCAAATCAACACCCTCAAGAGAATCATGTATTGTTGTATAATTTTACATAACATGATATTGGAAGACGAGGGATTTGAAGTTAACTTCAGAGATATGTTCGTGAATCCAGCACCGAACATTGTTAGAGACTGGGTCGAAAGATGTGACTTACATGTTAGGAAGACAAAAGAACTTCGCGATAGGAAAACGCACAACGAACTTCGAAAAGACCTTGTGGAACATCTATGGAATAATGATGATGAGTAGTTTGTGTTTTTATTTATGTAATGTTTAATAATGTTTAAGTTTTATGTAATTTTTAAGTTTTATGTAATGTTTAATATGTTTTAATTGAATAAAATTTAATTTGAGTTTATTTAAAAAAAATGCTATGGCACCAGAATTCTGGTGCCAAACCACTCCCACTGAATTCTGGTGCCATGGCATTTCTGGTGCCAAACTCCATTTTGCTGACGTGGCATCACTTTTAGAGTTTGGCACCAAGAGTTTGGCACCACGACTCCCTGTGCTCTTATGTCCTTTATACACAAATCCTTCCACACGTTCCCAGCTATAAAATCACTTTCATCTTGTCCTTTATCATTCGTCATCACATAACTAGGGCATGTAAGCAAATACATACGGACCACAACGCACGGAGCCTTGAAAAATAACAGATCTATTAAAATTTAAAAAACCTCAACAACAACACAACATAAATCAAAACTGAAAGCATACAGCAAACAAAATTATCTTGTATCAAAGTATCGTTAATAAGAAATAAGATGTTCATAATCCGTTTAAGTTCGTTCATGTTTGCAAAGACACAAAACGAACATAAATATTACAAAAATCAACACAATATTGTTTTTTATAAGTATTGGTTTTAGATTTAAGTAAATACAATTTTAATAACTATATGATAAAAAGATACTTATACACAAACATCAACATATATATGATCATAATCGAAACGAATACTCGGAGTTCATGAACTAAACGAACGAAACAAGACTTTTGTATGTTCGTTCATCTTAACTAAACAATGTAAAAATGTTATTCATGTTCGTCGACAGTTAAATAAATAAACGACTCATAAATGAACTTTTCACCGAACGTGTTCAGAAAAGTGTTCACTGAAATGTGATAAGTTCGTATACATTCAAAACACATAACCTTGTCTTTCTTTCCACTTTTAACTGTAGGGACAGGGAATTTGTCATACCATTCATCAAGCCATTTCCAAATTGATGTGTCGGTGCCCAATATCATGCCATATATGATTTTTAACTTTGTTTCTCAGGCCTAAAATATTCGTTCATGTTGGCCAATCAAATACAAGATAAATTGATAAATGTTTTTCTTTTAATCAAAATTAGGGGCCCACTTTTTATGCACTCCTCACATTGAATACAACTTTAACTATCATGTTGAAAACAAACTTGAGATGATCTTTTTCCAAAATTTTAAATAGTATAAAAATAAAAACTTATATAAGCGTAGGCCTGATTTGTTTTCATATGAATTGATTGAAATAGTATAAAAGTTTGAATGGAAATATGAATAATTAAGTGTACACCAACGGCCATTTGGTCCAATGGTATGGAGGTTTTACCCTCCTAGGCAAGGTCTCATGTTCGAGTCTTGTCAAGGGCGATAGGGGTTTCCTCCCGCGTGTGTAAAGGGAAGGGTGCCATTGCCTTCTGGGCTGGACCCAACCTGGTTGTGTAGCCACAAATTGCCGTTCCAAAAAAAAAATGAATAATTAAGTGTACATTAATTATTTGGAATCAAAAAAGATAAGTTAATATTATATAAAGATTGGTTGCATCCAAGTCCTAACAATACGAACACATGAGATAATATTGTCTCTTACAACAGTGAGGTCTGAGATGAAACCATTGTCAAACCTAGCCATTTGGTTATTGATAAGAAGAGAGAAGAGAATTATTGTGATATAAGAATGACATTACTTTTTCTAAACACAGAATAATGTATTCATAGAAACGATTGTAAATTGTCAATCAAGAAAAGCAATTTACCTAAAATAAGTTTGGTATTCATATTTTAAAAGTTGAAAATTTTTGTGACAACCATTAATTATACTAATTAGGACAAACTTTGTTAGTATAGCTTTGGTCAAACTTTGTTAAGTTTTGGTCAAACTTTGAATAAACAGAATTAGAGTTAGTCAAAACTTTGTGAGTATAGCTTTTATTATGTGAATCAATTATACTTATAATCAAAGCACAAAAGAAACGACGTCGTTTCTTTTGTGTTTGCTACAGTGGCCGGCCCATTTAACTTTTAAAAAAAAATAAAAAAAATTAGGTAATATAAAAAATTCCTCGAGCCAAAATAGGAATTTTTTTTTACAAAAGTACTGATTTATTCAGATAAAAAAAATACCCGCGACATGAGGCCCAACACATAAGCCCATATAAAAAAAATAAACTATTAAACATGAGACCGAAAAAATAAACCCAATATAAAAAAAAATACTTATAATCAAAGCACAAAAGAAACGACGTCGTTTCTTTTGTGTTTGCTACAGTGGCCGGCCCTTTGGGCTCCCAATTTGGGCCGGCCCATTTAACTTTTTTTTTTAAAAAAAATTAGGTAATATAAAAAATTCCTCGAGCCAAAATAGGAATTTTTTTTACAAAAGTACTGATTTATTCAGATAAAAAAAATACCCGCGACATGAGGCCCAACACATAATCCTAAAAAAAAAAAATAAAAACTATTAAACATGAGACCTAAAAAATAAATCCGAATATAAAACAAAAAAATTGTTTCGGCACAAAATAGTAATTTTTTTTACAAAAGTACTGATTTAATCAGATAAAAAAAAGCACAAAAGAAACGACGTCGTTTCTTTTGTGTTTGCTACAGTGGCCGGCCTTTGGGCCGGCAAATTTAACTTTTAAAAAAAATAAAAAAATTAGGTAATATAAAAAATTCCTCGAGCCAAAATAGGAATTTTTTTTTTTAATAAAAAAGTACTTGATTTATCAATAACAAAAAAATACCCGCGACAGGAGGCCCAACACAAAAGCCCAATAAAAAAAATAAACTATTAAACATGAGACCGAAAAAATAACCAATTATAAAAAAAAATTTTGTTCGCACAAAATAGGAAAAAATTTACAAAAAGTACTGCTTTAATCAGATAAAAAAAGCACAAAATGAAACACGTCGTTTCTTTTGTGTTTTGCTAACAGTGGCCGGCCCATTTAACTTTTTTGTTTTTCCCCTTTTAAAAAATTTAGGTAATAAACAAAAATTCAGCGACCAAAATAGGAAAAAAAAATTACAAAAGTATTTGAATTAATACAGTATTTAAAAAAAATACCTACGCCCGACATAGGCCCAACACATAAGCCTATATAAAAAAAATAAACTATTAGAACAAGAGGACCGAAAAAAAAAACCCAATATAAAAAAAATTGTTCGGCACAAAAATAGAAGAAAAAAAAGTTACAAAAGACTGATTTAAATTAGATAAAAAAATACTCTGACAGCCATAAGTACAAACACAAATTTTTTCCCCTTTTCAAGTAGGCAATATAAAAATAATTTGCTCCATGGAGGTCTACTAAAATATTTAAAAAAAATTACAAAATAAACTGATTTTATTCAATAAAAAAAATAACCCGCTACATGATTGCCAACACATAAGCCCATATAAAAAAAAACTATTAAACATGAGACCGAAAAAATAAACAATATAAAAAAAATGCTCGGCACAAAATAGATTTTTTTTTTACAAAAGTACTGATTTAATCATATATTTACTCATACTCAAAACTCAAAAGAAACGACGTAGTTTCTTTTGAATGCTACAGTAGCCGGCCCTTTGGGCTTCCAATTTGGGTCGGCCCATTTACTTTTTTTTAAATTAGTGTGAATATAAAAATTCCTCGAAGCAAAATAGGAATTTTTTTTGTACAAAAGTACTGATTTATTCAGATTAAAAAAATACCCGCGACATGAGGCCCAACACATATGCCCATATGAAAAAACAAATTATTAAACATGCGACTGAAAAAATAAACCCAATATTAAAAAATTTTGATCGGCACAAAATAGGAAAAAAATTACAAAAGTACTGATTTAATTAGATTAAAAAAATACTCGCGCCATGAGGCCCAACACATAAGTTTTTTTTTAAAGTAGGCAATATAAAAAAAATTGCTCCGCACAAAATATAAAAAAAATTACAAAATAATGATTTATTCAGATTAAAAAATACCCGCGACATGAGGCCCAACACATAAGCCCATATAAAAAAAACAAACTATTAAACATGAGACTGAAAAAATAAACCCAATATAAAAAAAATTGCTCAGCACAAAATAGATTTTTTTTTTACAAAAGTACTGATTTAATGAGATCAAAAAATATCCGCGACATGAGGCCTAACACATAAGCCCATATAAAACAACTAATTAGACATTGAGCCAAACCAAACGCGCGGGCTATTTTGCTTGATAAAAAAACCAGAAAAGAAAACCTAAAAAAAATTAATTGTCGACACCAATAAAAAAACCCGCCCCGCAGCAACGCGCGTGTACTTTTGCTTTGTTATCATTAAAAGAAAATATAACATTTTCTATGTATGAACACAATTCAAACTTCATAACTCCTGACTTAAAGGACTATTTCAAAAGAGGATTGAACTGCACGAGTCAACACCAGGTGAAGATTATATTTAGAAAAAAATATAAAGTGAAACTCTGTTTTATAAAAGAGTATATAGTTAATAAAATAATAAAGTGCTAGTATAATTACAAACCGGAAGATTGACTGGAGCTTATACAAATTATTTGCTAAATATCTTGGCGAACCGATTATTTGGTGTCTTGGTGATCTTGTCGTGAGGTTCAATCAAGCATTTGTGTCGGACCATACAAATTCCTAGACGGTCCATTTATTCTGATGAGGTTCTTCAATGGTGTCGCGTAGGATAAAAAAACACGCTCTTATTTTCAAAGATGATTTCGAGAAAGCTTTGATACGGATCCGCTGGATTTCGTGGATGATGTGTTAATAAAATTGGTTTCGGTGAAAGATGGAGGACTTGGATTCAAAGTTTGCTTAAGATCATCCAGGGGGTCCATTCTTGTCAACTGTATGTCCCTACAAGGAATTCAATTTTTAGAGGTCTAAACAAGGTGATCCTTTATCCCCATTTTTTATACATTCTTATTATGGAGGCTTGCATATTATCATTACAACATGTAGGTATATTGCGGGTTGTATTACGGGGATTCAAATTATAATTCCATGGTGAAATTTGTCCATTTGTTTTATTGCGATTGATGCCATCTTTCTTGGCCAAAGTGGAGTGAGCTCAATATCGATTCGTTATTCGACGTTTGGATTGTTTTTTTTGGCTTCTGACTTCCTTATTAACAGTGTAAAGAGTAAGATTATGGGTGTTAACCGTTAGAAGATGGGATGGTTAAAAACCGGCTTTCTAAACTTGGGTGCTTGTCCTTAAGACTCTCATTCAACTTATTTAGGGTACGAATAGTTGAGGGAAATATGTCAAGGAAGCAAAGCTTGGATAAGAAGTGGTGGACAATGATGTATAACTCGTCTTTCTAGAATGGAAGATGAAACTCCTTTCAATCGTATGCAGACTCACTCTTCTTAAGTTCGTGTTAGGATCTATGCCAATTTTTCCCATATGTCCCCGTTTTTTAAGGTTCCCTCGAGTATATCTTAACATCGCTTGAATCTATTCGTAGTTCGGTTTCTTTTAATTTACAGGATCCGAAGAGTAACAAATCTTCTTGGTAAAGTGGAACAAGGTCCTAACTCGAAGGATAAAGTGGGGTTTTTAAGGGGTTTTCAAGGCTTGTTTTTGCCCTTAATAGAGGTCTCATGCTCAAGGTGGTTTGGCGTTCATTCTCCATAAATGTACCTTAATTGACTACAGTATATTAAGGCTAGTTTATGGGGGAACGGGATTTTGAACAAGGATGTTTCGGTGGATTCGAAGCCTGCTGGGACATCGATATTCACGAAGTTTAGGGTGACAAGGTCGGGTTATTAATGTTGCTAAGATTACATCCGATTGAATTCTATGGAAATGGTGATAAGCACTTTTCTGGCTCGACAATTGGTATGAAGGCGGTGTCATCAAAGAGTTGTTCCCACGTATGTTTCGCTCTTAAGATTGAATAAGATGCTTACTGTTAGTTCGAAATTGAGATGCGTCAAGTTTTAGATCAATTTCGATAGAAAAGCAAGAAAGTTGAATTGAAGAGAATGCAACTTAAACTCTTTGCTGAGATTTCTCGGATGGACTACTCTCGTAGGCCTTTGCGAAGATCGTTACAACTTTGGACGTTAATGAAAGTGATTGGGTCTTTTCAGTTGCTTTCATTCGAAAGGATAATTTATGGAATCGGTTTCAAGTGATGTTTAGTTTGCCGACAAGTGTGTTAAAATCCGGTGCCAATCAAGTTGAATACCATAATGCTGGAAAGTCCAAATCTAACGCGCTCCATAACGCGTTTTATTAATATCTCTCGTCGTGGAAATGGATATTGATTCGATTGTTTGTCCCATTTGTAAATGCCCAGGTGTTGGAAACGACAAACATATTTTCTTTCAATGGCGTTGTAGTGAGACAGATTATGCGTAAGAATTCTTCTTGTGGAATATCGACTGATTCGCATGTGAATTCTTACGAGGAATGGCGAGTTTGGTTGGTTTCTATTCGGATTCAATCCAAACTCAAAGTCGTTCTTGAGGGTGTATACAGTGGTTTGTGGTGGAAAATCGAAACTTTCGCAACAATCTTCTGTTTGATAAGAAGATCCCTGAAAAGGTCGCTGATATTTGATAATTTATTTTCTTAGTTCCCCCCCCTTTTTATTTGGTGTATATTCAGATGTAAAGCGTCGTTCAAGTGGGACGATTGGCTTAAGAACCCTTATATTGTTCTTGTTTGTTCTAGCTCCTTGCTAGTGTTTTAATAAATCGCCGTTCAAAAAAAAATAAAATTACATGACCGGAAAAAACTCTATTTTTGGAAAGTGAATTATACTTTTCTCTCACCTCACTAGAAATAATAAAGTGCTAGTATTTATTTCCTTGTATAAATTTGAAAATTAAAACGTCCCCGATTATCACTCACTATTCATAAACCTTCATAAGTCTATGAGTTAAGTACATTTTTTGTCCTTGTGGTTTGGTGCGTTTTCACTTTTGGTCCAAAATTCAAAAAAGGTTTGGTTTTGGTCCAAAAACATAGTTTCGTTCCACTTTTAGTCTAATTCCGTAAATTTGGACTAAAATTTTTGGACTAAAAGTGGAACGAAACTATGTCTTTTGGACCAAAAGTGTAACGCAACTATGTCTTTTGGACTAAAAGTGAAACGAAACTATGTCTTTTGAACCAAAACCTACTTTTTGGCTTGACAAAATACTTTGGATGAAAAGAATATGTTAATAAGAAATCCAAACGACCTCTTAATTAATTTCATAAAAAGTTGTAGGAAATTATAACTTTGTATCATAAATATTACTGTAAAAGATTCTTGATGAGTATCAAATAAATTTCATGAAGTAATTTTTTCTTCGCAGTTGATCTGGATTCTAAATATGTGAAGGCAACCACATAAGAGCATCCTAAACACATGAGTAGTATTAGTCTTTGTTCCGTCCCTATATTTGTTATTTTGCCTCCAAATGCATATTATGTGACTTCAAAGATTTGTTATTTTACCTCCAAGTGCATATTATGTGACTTCAAAGATATTCATACGTTATCAAGCCAAGGGGACAAATATGAAAGGTTAAGTATGCACATCAGCACATGCATACCTTAAGGTAGGGGGGCCGTTGCCCCCGATAAACTGGCGAATTTTTTTTTTTTTAGTGTAAAAATTGTATTTTTATGGCCTTATTTTTAGCTTGCCCCCATCCTAAATCTCAAATTGCCCCCGATAAGCTTCTTAAATATCAAAAAACTATTGAAAAGCTACTAAAATATGCTAAGAAATTGCTAAAAGCTGCTAAAAAACTGTTAAAACGCTACTAAAAAGCTGCGGTTTTTGGAGCTGTTTTCGGAGAAAAATTTTTTGCCCCCTATATGCCAAGATCCTGGCTCCGCCACTGGTTAGTACTACTCCTTTAACGTACGTATGGCAATATGGCATCACAAATTATAGTATTGTACGTAGCGTATGT